>CAJUYH010007571.1:0-17246 GCA_910591685.1 Galerucella tenella | reverse complement strand
TTCCTTCCATCTCCCTCAAACCCTTCTTAATCCTTTCTATCCCCTCATCATCGACTTCTCCAATATCATTCAGGATTACCGCCTCATCCCTGACCTCCTTTTCCATTTCCCTATCTGTATAAATTGCCACCTCCGTTCCATCTGCTCTCACCCACGCGAACATCTTCCTCAGCACCTCCATCTCCACATGCTCAAGCCTGTGTAGCCCAACGCTGACCTTGCTCCCCACTTCTTCAAACAGTCGACCCATCATATCAAACACCTTCCTCTCATCCCTACAATCACCCTCGATCCGACAGATCAACTCCTTCGCGTTCACCCTTGTACCTTTTCTTTCCGTAGTGCGTACCTCCTTAACCCACTCCATTTCCTCTCCTTTCTCTCCTAGCATCGGGTACCTATCCCCAAACATTATCTGTACCCTTTTTTCCATTCCACTGTCTTCCTTAGTCACCCATACCACTTTTATTTTTTCATCCCCTAACATCGGATTTCCCACCTTCACCACTATTCCCTCCATCTTTTTGTCATCCCAGTCCTTATCTCTAATCTCCATCCATCCATCCATCCCAGTTTCTTTTCCCCTCCTCTCATCGTGTTTGCATTCTCTGCTTCCTACCTTCATCTCTCCTCAACCTCTCTAATTCCCTGACCCGCCCCTCTGCCATCGACTTCTGTTCTTCCAGTCTTTTCACCCTTTTCTCCAGTCGCCTCACCATCTCCTTCCATCTCTCCACACTTTCCCACTCTTCCTCTTTCCCCCTCCTCCCTTCCTTTCTCTTTCTGTTTCCTCTTCTGTTCCTTATTCTCCAGAGGCGATACCTCTTTCCTTTTCACCCCAGTATCGCTCCACTCACTTGTCTCTCCCGTCTTATCAGGTGTTCGTTTCACCAGCCTCGATTTCCCGAAAATTCCATTTTCCTCTCTCTCTTCCTCCACTGCTTCCTGTTCCGCTTTTCTTGCAAACTCCATACTACATCCCACGAGTAGCTAGGGAATTGAATGTCCACCACCACAGAGCCCTGCTTGTGGTAGTAAGGCTGGGTACTGTAAACTAAACTCCAAATGTCGAATTTGACGTTGACTCACGTTTAAATTATAATCTCGTGATCTAGGGCTCCACGAGCAAAATGAAGAAAAGTTAAATATTAATATACGTACCCATAATTTTGAGATATGCATAACTAGGACTCAGTGTACACAAAAAGTGAAGAGTAACTTTGCCATCACTGTTTATTCTGTTTCATTTTCAACGCTAATCTTCAGTTGTTCCATCCAGCGCTGCAATCAAAACAATACAATAAATTCTAATTACTCAAGGTATCTATTCTTCACCACTCTCACATTTTTTTAAAGCCAATCCAAAAGCAAAGATTGATCACATAAATTCTTCTATTCGTACTCATTTATCTCGCATACAGTCGAATACAACCACTTATTCCTACATATATTTCCATTTCTCCAAAGACGTATTATCCGGAAAATCAAATTTCGATTCCTGGCACTATAAATCGTGGACAATAGTGCCATATTTACAATTTGACAACAGCACAATAAATTTTGAATCGAAGTGCATAAGTCCTTGCCATTTTTCCAGCTAAACAATATTATTGCAGACGACAAATTACAATTCGATCGCTTGCAAACTTGATGGAAATGTTTTGAAATAAAATTGGTGGGATGTGTCGCGAATCGAACACTTACGAGTTTTTATTGTTTTTCCTGGATTTTATCCCGAGTGAGTGATGCCAGAGAAATATGTAGATATATGTATGTAAGAAATTGGAATTCAAATTCAAACTATTCAGGAGCTTTGAAGGTGCTTATTAATAAAGGAATGTACGCAGTAGCAAGTTCTGACCGATTCTATGATATTTGAAATCAACAAGCATATATTATTCCATGGAAAGACGACAAAGGAAAAATGAACACAAACTAGGAAATTTGATAATGTAGAACAATAGTTCATTGAATACCTAGGCACTTTACCGCCTAGGTATACAATATACTATTATTTAAAGCGATTCGTTTCTGTTTCTCCTGAATGATGTGATTTGAATCACTTATATGCTATTATGAGTGGGATATCAATTGAATTAACAATTTTGATTCAACTTGTCAATTGGGACGCCAGCTAGCGTGGAAGCGTGAAGTTCATTTTTCGGATAGCCATGAAAAATGTACTTTTCTCGCCTCTTTGAAGATGGTAAAATTGAACTTTCTCATAGTGTAGGATGGAAAATAGTTCATTATATATCATAGTGGTAAAGACTATTATCATTGGCCGAGCACCAAATTTTTTTCCCGAGCGGAATAAAGTGCAAGGCTTATAAATGTCACCACCATGGTGTATATGCAATTTTTTCCATTACCAGCCAAATTTGAGACAAAATAAGTTGAAAATAATGGACATTCGTTCACAAACGCACCACAAGAAGCGTTTATCCCAAAGAGGTAAAAAAAAGGAGAGAACATAACAGTATAAAGAATCATCGACCAAAGTGGCTTTTTAATATGGCCGACTTCCGTGAAAAATCCAGAGGCGTACACTAAATTATTCAATTAGGGGAAACAAAAAACTCTCATATGCATCTTTTTAAGGTGGTACTTTTTGTTTTTAGAGAGTTGATACCAGATTTTGGTACATTCAAAAATATTATAAAACTATTGTACTACTCAATATAAACATAAATTTATACTATTACTCATAAATAATCTTTCTAATACTGGAAATCACTATTTTTTCACTTGTCTTTTCAATTTGACACATTTCAGTATATTAAGGTTATCTATGTTGACACAAGAATTGATGACTAATGTCACTAATGTGGCTTCTCAATATGGCGACTTCCGTCGACAGTTGGTTAAATCACTACCACGCTTAACTTCCCTCCTTTTTCTTTTACCTCGTTGGTTTATCCCGTTGTCTGATAGACAAGTACACCGTCTGTTTTCGCTCCTGACCCAACCCATATATGAACGTACTCCCTATGTAAGTGATGGCATTTTTGGCGTGTTTGGGAAGTAGAACTCCTAGCATCAGCACTTTGTTTGCAGCACGACCAAAGGTAGACAAAGACAATATTCAGGACTTGGCTCCTTCGTCGCTTCGTATTGAACATTTTATTCGTACTGTGATACTTGACACATCAGACTTATGTGGTGAATTAGTATTTCCTTCAATCATCGTCATATAAGTGGTAGCTTATGTGACGTTTCTCAAGAATATTGAGTGTCAATTATATGACTAGGAGTATATAAGAACTTACACTTTCAAGTGTACGAACACATTCTTTTTTGAAATGTATGTTTTGATAGTTTTCATTCAAAAATTCCATAACCCTTTTGCAGCATTACATGTAACACTGCAACAAATTATTTTGAAAGACTGGCAGAAGCTTTCAGTATCGATTCTCTTATAATAACTGATGGTGGCAGCTCATCAGAAGATTATTTTGATGATAAAGACAACTGATATTGTCAGATTTTTCGTTATTGTATATTCAATTTCTTGTGACAAAGATTTTGTATGTAATAAAATACGTACGTGATAAAACGAGTACCTAACAGTATACAGTATTTTCAGCTTCACCTATTTTCCCGACTTCATGTTATTGTTCAATTTACTATTTTATATATTTCACATTATGTAATTAGACCTGTTCGGCATGTGTCGAGTTTGTTTTATGATAATGTAATTTATGTTATGTATATCCTATGCCAGTGCGACTACCTAGCGAATATGCGGTTTCTTCTACAAGGCGAGAAATTGCATGAAATATTCAGTCTCGAGGATAATTTACTGGAAAATGTTATCTGGATTCGTAGAACTTCCAGCTATTTCTAGCTCGCTTTCATTAGCTTCACCTGTTTATTTGTATCTCTGTAGCTGACTCCTTTGGACTCGATTTCGACTCACTTTGAACGGACAGATTCAATTCAAACTTTGTACACTGGTCAAGGATCAATGGCACTTATAACGCAACCCTGAAAAACATAACTGATTGGGCATGGAGTTTGAGAAAAACAAAAAAAAAGCACAATCGAACCGAAAAGTGAAAAATGATTTTCAATCCAAGAATAAAATTATCAACGAGGAAGTTAATGTCTTCATGATTATAGCGTGGGGTGCTCGATGTCAATTGTTATAATCTTTCTCTAAAGCTGTCTCGTTCTCAAGAAAAACTACTCGAAAATTGAAAGACGTGCATATTGATGACCTAGGCAGGTGAATCAGGTTGAACAGCTAACACTGCTAACATTCCAATGCGAGTCGTTCAATACGCAGCCGACTTAGGATAGATCACGCGTGGTCTCTTTTAGCATGCGGTTTTTCGGTTTTTCGGATTGTCCAGACTTTAGTTCTATTCCGAAATACAAAGCTAGTGTATGAGTGTACTAGAAAGTATCCCACTCTATTACCATAATGACAATGATCTTTTGCTCAATAATTTTATTCTCGAACTAGATATTCTTTTCTTCTTTCCAGTTCGATTGAAACTCCCAACTAAATATAAACAAAAAAGTGTGAGTACTGAATACAGTATACTCTTAATACGAAACATAGTATAATATACAAATCTTTCATATCATAATTCAATATTGTGACATCGTACACCATACTGATACCAGTGTAACCAAAAACTGAACTAGTAATGTCTAGGGTAAATTGTAGAATTCCGCTACCGAATAATGAAGTCTTTTGAGGAAAAAGGCTTTTGTCTTCGTTCGTAACATATTAAATGTATTTGCTACTCTCCATCACACATATAGCTGATTAAACATCTTTTTGGCATTGGAGGTAATTTTTTTTGTTCGGGGCGAGATGGGAAACTCATGTTCGACTGAGTCCTTAACCAGTACCCAGACAGTGTTGGACTCATCCCCACGGAGATGCCTACCAACCAAACCCACCTCAAACTCGTCGTTACTCCCGCCTTGGAATCACTACCCTAGCATACTTCAAGACGGGCGGCGGTCCCTCACACACTATCCGTCATCTTCTCCCTTCTATCACTCTCACATCTCTCATGCCATAGCGAGTCCTCCTCTTTCCCTGATCATGCTCTCTACTACGCCACTTATCTCCATCCATTCCTCCTCACCCCTCAACATAATCTCCACCATATTTCACCAATACACCGCCTCTCCCAGTTTATTTTCTAATTTCTTCAAAACTTCCTCATTCTTCCAGCATCTAAACACATGTCCCACATAATCCTCCACTTCACATATCTCGCACTCTTTTCCCAATCTTTTGGAGGTAACCCCCTCTCGACCCATGCCCTGTGAGCACCTGCGTCAAGAAGTAGTTCACCTCTTCGAATTTCCGGTCCACCCAATGTCTCCTGCTCCCAATCGCTCCTTTTAGCGCGCCCTTATACTCATCCGACCTTCTCTCCATTTCCCTATCCATCCATTCCTGTACTTCTTCTCTGCTCACACCCCTCCAGCGATTGTGTCTGGCTCTAGACATCAAGTCCAATGGATAGGACAGTGACAGCACTGCTGCTGCCAGTCCACCCACCGTCCTGTACGCCTGCACCACCCTCAGAAATATTTCTCTCTGCACCCGCAGGAGTGGTCTAGCCCTCCCCTGCTTTCCCTGCTTTCTCACCCCCCACTACCAATTATCCTCCTTTTCCATTCTCCCGGTCCTTTCACATTACCCATCAATCTTTCCAGCCATGCTGCCCTCACTTTTGCCTTCTGTGCAGCCTTCAACACATGGGTTTTGAAGGATAATTGGCTATCCAACCACACCCCCAGATATTTCACCGCATCCTCCATCCGAATTTTTTCCCCTTCACCAGTACCCCCACCTCTTTTGCCTTGTGCCGCCCCTTCACCAGTAGACCCACCGTCTTATCCTCAGCAACTTCCAATCCACACCGCTCTATCTTCTCCACAATCTTCCTACACATCCTCTTCGCCTTTCTTTCCATCTCCACCTCTCCCTTTGCCGTACATACCAGACAGACATCGTCCGCATACACCATTGGAGGTGATGGAATTTTTCAGCAGATCGGAAGTGGGCATTGTAAAATAAACGAACAGCTCTTTTTTGTGATTTGAAGATAGATTCGAAGGGGTACAAGCTACGAGATTCCCAGAAAAACAAACCATGGCGAACTTGCGATTTAAACAAGGGTAAAAATTTGTCAAAGGAGTGGATCAATCTAGCTATTTTTTCCGCTAGAGTGTTTACATGTACAGAGATCATTTAAAGGCAACGTCAATATGAAGACCAAGGAACTTGATCGAATTTGAAGATATTATTGGGTCAATGTTGAGTTTGAGATGTTGCAAAGATGCTTTGTCAGATGAACCTGAGGTTTTCGCACAATATTACTGTAAATGTCACAGTGAAAGGGCGATTACCTTCCTTATCAAATCCAATCCATTTTTAGTAAATTCTTCCTAATGTTAATGTGATGACCCATATTTTTAATCCCTTTGAAGGAAAAAGCCGCCCAATGTCGTGCATAATTTTTTTTTATGAATTTGAATATTGTGAAATAATGTTTTTCAAATGTAATTCAAATTTACAGTGGATTAAAAAAACTGCATAAACATACTTCAGTCTAAGTTCAACGATACGCCGAGATTCCATTACCATTCGATTATCTAACTTCTTATACATATTTAAATCCACAATTTAATAAAACCGCGCGCAGTGTTTCTAAACATTGATAATTATATTCAGGAATATCACGAATCAGTTCTAAAGTTGGAACTATATTGTCCTTCTAAAACCCGTGAACAATCCGTTAATAACATGTTTCAACTGGTCTACAAAATGCCATTCTAATTAATTAGTCATTACAAATACATTATATTCATAAAACTCACCCTAACGTCTACGAACAAATAAATATTAGGTAGGTATATTGATATCAATTCACTCAACTCCACGAACAAATAATAAATATTATATTGATATCAATTCACTCAAGTCCACGAACAAATAAATATTATATCGATATCAATTCACTAAACTCACCCGAACAACTAGTATTATTTTAAATATTTCTTTAATTCACACACGCCCCTGAATGTAGACTGTTGTCTTAGCAGGCTTACCACCCTAAAACATACATTTTTTTACAGTGGTCCGCCTGAGTAAGTGACCCGTTACTCCGTCATATTACAAACAATAATGTACTGGACACATACTAGACACCTGAAACTAGTTCATCTCCGTTGCCAGATATACAAAATTTTCTTAAATATAGTGGGCATACATGAAGTTGTTTCAATTAATTTCTTTTTTACAGCAATTTCGAGCGCCCTTTTTTAATGCTTACCAATAAATTTATATTATATATATTTCTCAAATATTTCCAAACTAGCTTTCTGAGAACATCACGAGCTAACAGTTTATTGAAGTAATGGGAAACATTTGTATAGTGAGCCCAACAATTTTAGAAAATATATCTGACAACATTGCTTTATTTTATGGCCATCACACTGACAATAGAAAGACTTTACTTATACAATGTTTTTCTTTTGCTACATTCATCTGATGATATTAAGGTGATATATAACTATTCACTGACGTAAAAAGGTAATGTTTTTTCAAATTTACTGTCATCAAAATAACACTTTTTCATGGAATTCATTTTACTGTTGAAAATCTTTCATTCATATCAACTAATATACTACAATTTTTTCTCGCATATAGCTTTCCACCCACACAGACATTTCTCTTTTAATCCAATTTGTCTTTCTAACCGCAGAGAACGCTTTGCAGAAAAAAATCTCTATAATACTGGCCATTCCGAAATGATGTATGTGTAGTCCAGCTTTTCCACTATCCATGCAAACTTGATCACAAACAAATCTTTTATTTCATTAAGCGCTTTGATTAGAGCTTCTAGTTGTTCAGTAGACCATAGGGTGTTGTGCACAGATCAGCGACTACAACGTCTCATTGATTATTTACCGATACGTTTTTGAAGTATACTCAGAAAACAATGCATTCGTTCCAACGGATACAATTTCCATAGAATAAAAAATTGGAGAATGGAAAAATTACCATCCGTTGAATCCATTGAACTATTTGATAATATTTATAGTTTATTTTGATATTTTGTGAATATATTATTCTCTCTTTCATATATGGTGATGGTAAATTTAAACCTAATATAAAAGTATATTATTATGTTGTGGAACGTAACTAATTGACAGTTATTTACGTAATAGGTGGGATATGGACATTATTAACGCACGCATGTGAAGTTTGCACGACGAGGCCGTGGAACGAGTCGTGTCATCACATAAGTGCGTTAATAATTCCTATCACACGTGTCCAATTAGGATTCTCTGCTGACCAATATCCATAGTTCTGTTGGTTTACCTCTCCATTCAATGGTTTGACATGTCCAAGTTTTTTGAATTGTGCATGAATTTAAGGCACTGTCCTTTGTGAAATATTAGGTAATTTGGGATACCTGTGATTAAATAAGTTTGCCACTTCAACTTGACTGCAGTTATCCCCCCACCCGATCATCATTAAAATCTCAATTCGGCGAGCCTCAGTTAAATATTTCATTGTTATTTCGACAAGGGAAGAGTGTTTGACAAATATTTCACTTTCTCAGTATAAACTGTCATCTCATCAACAACTGACAGAATAGAAAACAATCCACATTATTCACCGATTTAAAACAATCCACATTATATACCGATTTAAAACAATCCACATTATATACCGATTTTGTATAATTATTGGCGTTTTTGGGCAATTTTTAGGTATTTATGATAAAATTTATGGGCGTAGCAGGTTTTATTTAATATAAAAATACGTCCAATAATTAGTTAGCTTAGATTTTTGATAAATCCATATTTAGCTAATTCAAAAAAGTAGCAATATTTCAAGTGTAATGAATTGTTAATTTTGAAATTTCATGATTGACCATCAATTATTCAGATTGTTGGAATCGGTTTATTAAGAGGATTCCAAAAATGTGCAAATATACAGGGTGTTTCATTAAAAAACCAACACCGACTATGGCATATTTGCGTGAGTCACCCTGTACATTTAAATTTATGTTTACATAACGCACAATTTAATTCAAAAGTTGACGTGTCTTGGCATTTTTTATAATTTTCCAAAATAATGACATAAAGAATTTTATTCTATAAGTGGTTTCCACACTGTATCAACACCAAAAATAAGGCAGTGCGTATTGTTTAGCATCGAAAGGATGAAAAATTCAACCACAAGATGTCTTCCGAAAACGGTCTATCAATCATTCGGGTAATAAATAAGTCTAAAATAAATATTTCCTTTTAATCAACATCCTTATATAGGACGGCACTGTTATTGGAATCAGTGACCATTGCTGTGGCTATTGCTTTCCTTGTTTTGGAATGAGAGAATCCATTCAGGAGCGCTGTTCTGTACGCGGCATTGACAGTCGTCGGTATCGGTATGTTAACAACAGCCATCGGTTGCGCGTCCGACGGAACAAATATAACGCTATTCTGTATGCCACGGTTTTCGATGCTCGGAATTGCAACCAAAAATTATCGGCATAAAAGTGACGTCACTTGATTCGCCAATGAGCGATGAGGGAAACTGTGAAATTTGTAAACAAACAAAAGTATACGTTGAAGGTTAGAGGTTATATTTTGGTTTCGTATTTTTATAGTGACATATCTTTCATCTGTTAGCATAAACTATACAATTAATGTTTATATTAACAGTAACAACCTCGAAAACTTGGAATTTAGAGTCAACTAGCATTGAAGAATTGATCTGGCGCTAAGATATATTTTTTTCCAAGTCTCAAAGATAGGATAAGTACAGATATTAATTATTTTAAAGGAGTTTCTTGTTCTATCAATTCTATCCGTTCTATCCATTCAAATATTGCTGCAGGAAAAGTTTGTGGAAAAGATGGGGAGGACTTATGAAACACTAGATTAGACCCTATTTACAATAAAGTTACTCTTCAAATATTAAAAATTCACTTGAATAATCCGCAATTTCAGCCAAACATCTACAAATAATGAAAATTTCCTTACAACGAAAATCGATAACGGTTACCGTGGGCTTCATGAGATCACGGTAAACATACCAATTCTCATCGACTCGAATTCGCGATATCGGTCAGTGAAAAGGTAAACAGAATGCCGCACACGCGACTTACCGACGGCTGTCGATAACTGAGTCTTACCGATACCGATTTCTCTCCGGAACGAGTTACAGAATAGCGCTTCATGTTGGTTGTGAACGAAGTATAATGTCAGTATAGCTGGTTTCATAATCGAAAGGCGAGAATGTTGTTTGTGACGTGAGTAGTTAGCAAGTTGTCTGTGGATGACAAACTGCTGTTCACGGAACACCGGAGGCGTGGACTCGAATAAACTAATTCACAAAAATTTCGAACATGGACAATCTAATTAATGAGTGAAATACAATCTGTTCTGGTTTCGGAGCAGATTTCCGAGCAGTCTTCATCGTCATTTATATCTTCCTCAATAATTTATATAGTGATGTGAGAATAATTCACCATTCAATAGGGTGCCCATCCAACATATAACCGGCGACGCCAACAGCAAAAGGATACCTGGTGCAAATAAATAAATATTTCAGTGGTCGTCGTATTGCAATGGGTATGGGGGACCACCATGCGGTAACTGCGTGAACACCTCAGGGATTAGTATCAGGACCAGCACTTTGGAATATTTCACCTGACCCACTAATGGGATTGTAGCAATTGTAGAAACAGCTCCAAATAGAGGGCACCTGGAAATTATTGTAAACGAGGCCCTGCTATATGGACTGAAACAATGTTCAATTTGATTCATAATAACACCAATCGAAGAGGTGAGATATCTAGGAGTCTGGCTCGATCAGGGAATGTCTTTTGGAAAGCATACTAGGAAAACCGTGAGGAAAACGGGGATAAGAGTGGCAGCACTGTGGAAAATCTCACCTAATGTATAGAACCCGCAAACGTCGTGGGAGGTAATGGAATTTTTATTGCTCGATGGATACCCAGCATGGGGTAATAGTGAGGCTGCAAAGTTCGGAGAAGATATGGGTAGAGTACAGAGCAGTATGCTACTCAGAAAAGCATCTGGATATGGGACGCTATCTGACGTAGCTGTCCAAATAGTTACTGGTGTCCCACCAATAGATTCATTGCATGAGGAGGGAATTCGACCATGGGAAGGAGGAAAAATATGAGAAGAGGGTAATAACCGAAGAAATGAAAGAGGGATGGTTGAATAGAGAACGAAGGCAAAGTGGACGCGACGTATTATCACGGATAAGCAAAAGTGAGTGGAAGGCAGACAACGCAGAATAGATTATTTCACCACACAAGTACTTATAGAGCATGGGTCATTCAGGTGATTCACCCATACGAGATGGGAAAAGGAAGGGATAGAGGTAGAAAAAGAGTTGGGAATACGATTTGATGTGAATAACATGGTGACAATCATGATAGAATCTGCTATAGGGTGAGATGTGGTGAGGAACTATATCAAAAAAAGTGAGGGAAAGGAAAGAAACAACGGAAAAAGAAGAAGAAATAAAGAAGGATCAAGCTGCGCAATCTAAATGATTGTAAATATGTATCCTCTTCCTTTTTATCTACTTATTTATCATTTCACCTGTACAATTGTACATACAAATTATCACCCTATAACATATTTCATAATTATTATCACAATACATATTCAAAAGTATTTTATTTATACAGATTACATTTATCCACTGAGGGAAATGAAGAAGCGTATGCGAGAGAAGAAAGGAAGACCTACTCGAACACTTAAGGAATGCCTTAAAGGGTAGTCCCGGAGTTCGAGAGAGTAGAGTGGGGTTTAGCAGTGACGCTAGCCCTTCCAAGGCGAAAACAGGTGCATCTCTTACGAGAGGTGTTTCTGATGCAGCATCGGTTGGGTTGGAAACACACTGGCTGTATACTCCAGCCGCTAGTCCCATTGAAGATTCACCAAAAGATGTATAGTTCCATGTATAATTCCAGAAAACGAGTATTGGTAGCAGCGTAGCAACAGAAGAAAATAGTTTCACTGATGATGGGAGTTATGGTGATGTGTAGTGTAAATTTTGCACATCGCACTTTTAATTTTTTGTACTCAAGCTTTGCCGTAAAACTGTATATTTTTTGCGAGCGAAGTACCTGCTATAGATGCGCGTAACAATGACGCCCTAGGGCGAAAAAGTACTTTTATTCCCTAGGGAGGAGAAGTGAAAGTGACGACATGGTACGTCATCAATAAAATAACTTATACGGCACTGACGACCTATAGATTCCAAGTATATATCATATAAGTATAAATTTTACCGTTTATTTATAGAACACCCTGTATTTTGCAAAATGGTAGAAATCAGTGAATTGTTATTCAAATTTAACGATTTTCACATTAACAATTTGACTACAATTTATGGATAGGTACATCCGGTTTTCGAATTTAGGACAGAAATATTATAGTTAGACATGGTCCATTGACAACTTTACAGTTTCCAAGTGAGTTAGCTCACAGAGTACACCCTCTGTACTCTGTGGTTAGATACTCTATAATACATCAACAAAATATGAAATGATATTTGAAAAATAAGTGATTCAAGCGAATTTGAGAGAGGCGGAAGAATCATATGTATAACATGGGAGTAAAATACCTTCTCCTCCCTTGAATGATTAGTGAATCAGTAAACCTCATCCTCAGGAGGAAAAGTAGCATTTTGCTCCCTTGTTAAACAAAAAGCTATGGTTTTCCACTGAACATAATATGAAATTTTATGTATAAGTGTTCACTGCTGCTCCTACTTGAGATTTTACGTATAGAAGATGATTATTCGCTGAACCCGTACACTTAATTATAAAAGAATAATAGCGTTAGCTAGGAAGCCAAATTATTGTGACTTCAAGATAGCCTGTGTGGTATATGTATAACCGTTGATATTTTATGAGTATGAGGTGATCCCTGATCGGCGGCAGTCGGGATTAACAGACTGTCACTGTCAGTGTGACAGCACTTACATGTCCACATGCAAAAGGGTACAAACCAAAGAATACACACAGCTTCTTTGGTACAATACAAACATACACACAGAAGTTTACAATCCCAACCCTAAGTTAAGGAGTTTAGTTAATTCAGTGCTGCGCACTTATATCAAATGAAGTGTTTAAAGTTGAACTCTTTATTTCGGCATCCACCTCATATTCCCACAGCCTGTTTTCATGTTTCTACTAGAAAAAGATGGTGTTGCTATGACTTTTGCTGTTACCTATGCGAACTTCTTCAGTTTCTGGAAAAGATCGACACTCTCATCTTGTTAAATAAATTGAATTTTTGTTGTTGTATCGGGAAAAAAATATTGATCAAGCTCCTTAGGTTTGGGTTGAGAAATTAATTTATAATTGATATTAAATATCATAATTTCAGTGAACACTTTCCACGCTTTTTTGAGACAAACTCTTTTCATTAAACAAGCCATGGAGGTTTTAATTGAAAAAGTTAATATAATCAGTTTAGCAATAAGGCAACTTGATCTCTTAAATATTTATTCGAATAAATCATGGATATATGATACTTTGGAATACGTTAAGTGTGTGCATACCAATGAAGATATTTGTTTATAAAGCAGAAAAATATATATTGTGTTAATTAGCTATTTGCATATTGCATGCAGCATTAATAACTCTTAAAATGTTGTTGAATGCCGCTATTGAATTATGCATCAAGTTTTTCCATTAGTTGTACGTAAACTACTTGTTGTCTATTACTTAATTACTGGAAAACATAAAATTGTTTAGTACGTTAACTTATTATGGTAGGAAAAAATTCATTATTTCGTAATCCGATGAATTTATGAAAATTCCATGAAATCCGTCAATTTCGATTTTAAAATAGGTGGTTGGTCTGATCTCTCCTTAATTTTTGACGTCATCTATGTGGGGGTGATAAAGTCATCAATGAAATTTCCGAATACCACAATTGTAAGGTCTTTTCAATATACATTCAATCATTCAACTATATCTAAGTAATTGATTTTCGTATGTGGTCGAAAAAATAATTGATAACATTTCCAATGCTACAATTGAGTACTACAAAATTCAAAGCAAATGCACAACTTGAGTTCACTGAGTTCATGTTTCATTTATGTTCACGTCCACTCTACTTCTCAAGTATCCCCATAAAAATAAATCAAAAGGAGTTGAATCAGGGAACTTTGGTGGCCACTCAGTTGGTCCTCTTTGTCCTCTCCACCGATTTAAGAAGATGTTGCCCAAGTGGTTTCTCACTTAGATAGTATAGTGCGATTTCACACCCTCTTGCTGTATCCATCAGTCATTTCTGTTTGGGAAGAGCCGGTTTGATTCGGAAAAGGAAGTTTTGCAGAAATTCTGAATACCTAGTACCCGTTAAGGTTTCTTCACCTTTCGCATCGAGTGGGAATTCTCTGTAGCCCAGTACCGGAAAGTATGAAAACTCACATGACGTTTGAGAAATGTCGCTTCATAAAAAAACCTCTTTTGGTTCTCTGTTATTTTAATTTATTAAATTTTTACTAAACGCAAATCGTCCGACAAAATTTTTCCCCAACAGATCTTGCACTGAATTTACTTTATAAGGACGCCACTTCTCTTTTTTCAGTGTTTTAAGAACTGTTTGATGGCCAGCCTGATTGGTTACCGCTACTTGCCCTGGACTGGTATGGTGCTTATTTTCAAAGTCTAGCAGAACTACCAGTTTATTGTTTCCAGATATTTCTCTTCTACCACCTTGAAGAGGGTTTTTGACATAACATGTGCAAATATTGAACTCACCTATATTCAAAAAATGTCACTGCAATCCTGAACGTACAGCAAGACGATATGTCGGAGAACATACAGGCCTAATCGCTGAACATTCATCGATGTAGGTCGGGGCTCGGAAAAATATGATACCTTCAAACTTGCAGCTTATGAGCGTTGAAGAAATAAAAGAGCTGAATGAGTGTATTGAGCTTAGAAGTGGAGTTCGTTCAACCATTATTTGCCGTTACGTTATACATTGTCCAGCTTGCTCTCTCATTCATGAAATGGATGAGACGGAACTATGACGTCATTAACGTATTTTTTATATAAGGTCGACATAAATTACTTTTGACAGGTGAGTTGACATATTTTAAAAACAGTTCTTAACAAAAAAATGTAATTGATTATAATTTTGAGGTTAAGTGTAAAATAACATTCAACCAAAGATTTTAAAGCGAACAGATACGAAAGCTTGACAGAGAACAGTAAAAAGAGAGAGAGATGGGTGGACATACCCATTCAAATGCCCATCGTCTTATGTCGACTCCGTTCGGGCTGCTTCGCGAAATTTGTCAACAGGGTTGTCAATTTGCATAATATTTCCTCCAATTTACGATCATAGGTCGAATATTTTATAGGCATTTTTTTCAAGTGTGATAGTTATACAGATACAAATATTCAATAATTACTTGTTTTAAATCATATTTTATTGACATCAAAAAAATTATACAATTAAAAAGATTATAATGTATAAAAATCATACCATAGATATATACTATTTTCACCTTAGACAAGGAAAGAGAGTGGACGCGTAACCAGAGTCGTAAAACTGTTACCGCCTGCCACATCGCGGATGGGGTCAGCGGCGTAACA
This sequence comes from Galerucella tenella, assembly GCA_910591685.1. Lineage (NCBI taxonomy): Eukaryota > Metazoa > Arthropoda > Insecta > Coleoptera > Chrysomelidae > Galerucella > Galerucella tenella. The sequence goes on along the minus strand of CAJUYH010007571.1, from coordinate 1,593 downwards.
TAATGTTTGTAATACATTTTTTCCAATGTAATAATACCAATTTGTTTTGAGAATGTATGAATGCTTGTTAAAGGCACATCATGGGTTGGTATCAAAGGAGGGAAATCAATAAATTAATCTATCATAGAAATGAACACCTAGATTTAATCTTGAGAAATTTAAAAATTGGTTACTCACGCCACTGCTATGATGGTCGTTTTGAACATAGAATATACGTTATATATGCAGATATTTAATGAACATTATCAAAACTCGTCATCCAAATACTAGTACTAGTTAAATTAAAGACTGAATAATTACATACTTAAAAATAATTTGTCAGAGATAACTTTTTCGTCATTTAAAAGAAACAAAACTACATAGTCCATTGTACATATAATTATTTGTTCACCTGTTGTATGAAATTCCGATCTCCTTTTTCTCGCTTCGACTTCGGCATCCGTAAGCACAACAATTCACCATTTCTCAGTTCAAAAATAAATCACAATCTCAATAATTTTCACTTAAAAATTCACGAAAGAAACACACGCCGTTTTCGCTTTGTCTGCCACATATAAAATGGTCGCAAGTGTCAAATAAGGCGAAGTGCGGTATCCATATGCTTTCCTAATCTAAGATTTTCACAAACCACATCCTTGGCAACCATGCACAATAACGGTGACGGCTAACCTAACCTAACATAATCAAAACGTCAAAACATGCTCAAAATCACTTGTAATCTGTGCTCCAAAATTCATAACGCCATTTTTGTTTGCTCCTTTGTTTGAACGTGTTCAATCGGCGATATTAATTGTGTTATTTGACTAATCGATTGTACGTTGTGGTAATATTAACTATAAAAAAAATATAGTGGTATAGATTATTATTCTAATAAAATGAATAAACATCACTACGAGGTGTATTGTTCATACAGAGACTGTCCAAATTAATTTCATTTGGAAAGAAAAATGAAGTTCTTTCGATTTCCAAGGGATGAGAGTATATAATTTAATATCCCGGCCGATAAAAGAAATTTTAAGGTTTTTGATATTAACTTTGGTGCTACAAATTATCATCAAAATAGGTGTATATTATTGTATTCCCTTTGATAATAAATGAATTGAGAATTATTTGTACTTCAGAATTTGGTTGATTTTTGTAATTATTTGTGTTATCTGAGAATGTATTTATTAATTAATTTCCCAAGAGTAATGACTATTTATAACAAATCATAGGAATGTACATATAGGTATTTAATAAATACATAAATATATATTCGACTATGATTATTGTTTCAATTCATGGCGCAGTTTTGAAGATTTAGTGGAAACTTCCAGAAAAACTAGATCCGGCACTAAAAATTGTTATTGTCCCCGAGTCAACAGTGTAATTCAGTAAGAAATTCAGAAAATATTTCAAACTGGCAACATCGCGGCCATACCGAGTTAAAGGTCCAAGGTCATTGACGACGGAGCTGAAAATTGTTTGATGTTTTACCGGGATTCGTATCTGTTCTCTTTGTAATCTGTGATTCAACTATAGGTTTGTTCGTAGAACAATCAGAAACTATCAGAAACCGTCAGAGGCATGCGCATTTGAAAAAAAGCGTTCGTA
>CAJUYH010007570.1:0-17248 GCA_910591685.1 Galerucella tenella | reverse complement strand
TTATAGAAATCGCAGGGTGAATGATAGAGAACCTGAAAATAGAAGACGAATTAATTACACTAGACAGAATAGAAATAATTATAGAGCTAGAAGTTTAGATAGCCAGAACAGAAATAGATATCAAAATTCAAATAGAACAGAAAGTAGACATAATAGTTTAGATAGAATTAATAGTAGCAGAAGGGAAGTTGAAACTATTGACACAAATCAACAAGATAATCAAAATTTTTAAAATGTTGCTCCTTGCGCCAAAATTTAGCTATTTGTCATCCCAGAGAATTTATAAAATTAATAGATGATTTTAAAAATGAACAAATGTTTGGTTTAATCATTATAAAAGGTCTTATAAATAATCAGGAAATTCAATTAATAATTGACACAGGGAGCGAAGCATCACTTATAAATTTAAGCTTAGTTGAAAAATTTAAACTAAATGATACAAATGAGAATTTTATTAAAATACCTAAAGTAATTTTATTGGGTGCAAACAATAAGAAGTTATGTGAGGTTAATAAACTTTATGACACAAATATAGAAATAGAAAAAACAAAATTTAATTGTCAACTTATGGTAACTCCAAATTTAGAAATAGACATAGTTATTGGAACTGATATACTGGAAAAATATGATGCAATCATAGATTATGAAGAAAAAAGAATAAGATTGAATGGATATTGGATAAAATTTTATAGCAAGAGTAGAAGTGAAGAAAAAAAGATAATGATGAGTATGAAGGGAAGAAATAATATTGAAAATGAAAATGATAATTATTATTATGAAGAAGGAGAAGAGAAAACGAGTGGAGTTATTATGGATTGTGAAGAGAAATATTATGAAATTATAAATAATTTAATGAATAGGTATGAGAAATTAGTGTCGAAGGAACCGAGAGTAGCAGAAAATTATGTGCATAGAATGGAAGTAAGAGGAATAGAAGAATTTAAGGCAAAAACATATCCAGTACCATACAAAATGAAGGACAAAGTAAGAAGAGAAATTGAAAAGCTATTAGAAGAAGGAATTATTGAAAAAGCTAATACACCGTATATCAATCCATTAGTAGTAGTCCAAAAGAAAGATGGAGATATTAGATTATGTCTAGATGCAAGAGTTATAAACAAGTTTACAGTACCTCAATATGAAGCGCCAATGTCAGTAGAAACAATATTGGGAAGAATTACTAATGCAAAAATTTTTTCTAAATTAGACTTGATGCACAGCTTTTGGCTAATACCATTGCACAAACATTCAAGAGACTTCACAGGATTTTCCATAGATGGTGTGGTATATCGTTTTTGTGTAGTACCATTCGGACTTCAAGGAGCTTGTTCAGCTTTAGTAAGAGCTCTTCATCATGTTCTGGATAAATATGAAGACTTTATACTACATTACATAGATGATATCTTAATTTACTCCAATAACATCGAAGAACATGAAATACATTTGGAGACAGCATTTAGGATACTAGATGAAGCTGGCCTGAAATTGAATACAAAAAAATGTCAGTTTTATAAGACAGAAATCACATATTTGGGTTACAAAATTGATCAAACAGGTATAAAAATGGATCCTGACAGAATTAAAATTATCAAGGAATACAAGAGACCACACAATCTTAAAACTTTAAGAGGATTTTTAGGCTTAATAAATTATTACAAAAGATTAATACCCGATATAACTCAAAAGGAAATACCATTATTGGAACTCTTAAGAAAAGGTATAACTTGGAAGTGGACAGACGAAAGACAATTGGCATTTGAAAATATCAAACAAAATTTTGAACAACAATTAAAAATATATTATCCGAATTATAGCATTCCATTTATTTTACGAACTGATGCATCCATGAATAGGTATGCAGGAGTTTTAGTACAGATACAAAATGATATAGAAGTCCCAATAAGTTTTGTATCAAGAGCCACAAAGAAACACGAAAAACATTATAGTGTAAGTGAACTAGAGCTTGCCAGTATTATTTTTTGTATTAATAAATTAAGATTTTACTTACTTGGTAATAAATTTATCATCGAAACAGATAATCAGGCTCTGACTTCAATTTTAAATAATAAATATGGAAACAATCGATTACACAGATGGGCATTACTACTACAAGAGTATTCATATGACATCAAATATATTCCTGGTAAAAGTAATGTTGTATCAGATGCAATCACAAGGATGGATGGAGTATCTAAAAATAAAATCAAAGAAGTTAGAATTGGGATAAATATTTTTAAAAATGCAGAGGGCATATTTTCACAACAAGCTATTATTGAAGATCAGAAAAAATTAACAGAACAGGAAAAGAAAAAAGCTAAATTCAAAGAAAATATTTGGTATAAAGAAGAAGGCAAACGAGAATTATATCTAATCTCCAAAGATTTAGCTCAAATAACAATAAAAGAACTACATGAGAATTATGGACATCCAGGAATTAGAAAGAATTGGATGCTTTTCAGGGAGAATTATATCAGCAAAAATGATTTATCGTTAGTTAAAGAAAATATTAAACAATGTACAATATGCCAACTAACAAAAGAAAAAAATTATCATAATCAGAATATACCAAAATCCATAATATCCCAGGAACCATTGCAATTAATAGCCATAGATTTCATTTCAAATATAATTACAAGTTTTCAAGGAAATACACATATTTTTGTAATATTAGATATTTTTTCCAAATTTATATTTTTGAAACCCTGTAGAAGAACAAACACGAAGACTGTAATACAAATATTTCAAGAATATTTTGAGGAGATGGGAAAACCAAAAATATGCATATTAGATAATGCAACATATTTTAATAATGATAGGTTTAAAAGATTTATGTGCTCGAACAATATTCAATTAAACTTTACAAGTATAAGACATCCTGCATCAAACCCCACAGAAAGATACATTAAAGAAATCATAAAATATTTGAGAATTTTAACTGGACATGAACATCAAAACTGGGAAAACAAATTAGAAGAAGTCCAAACATTTATGAATTCATTACCAAACACCACAACATTAGAAACACCTATAATATTGATGAAAAATGAAAATCCACAACGACCATGGGAAGTAGAGAACAAAGAACAATATCAAAATATTATAGAAAATGTAAATAAAAGACTTCATCGAAATGCCGACAATTACATAAATAAGAGAAAGAGAAAAATGAAGAAACATATATCGTACAAGAAGGGAGAGTTAGTAATTATAAGAGCTCATAGAGTTTCTAACCATAAAAATAATATTTGTGCTAAATTAAGCCTACCATTTGAAAGACCTTTTATAATTGACAATGAAAATGCTGAAAATAGTTATTTATTGAAAGATCCTTATACTCAAAGGATACGAGGAATTTTCAACATAAATCAAATATATAAATTTTGGCCTAGTAATGATCAAATAAATTAATTCAGGTAAATGATGAGACAGTTGTTGTTATTGTTATTTGGAAATTTATCATTTAACAATTTTTCTGGATCAAATATCCAGGAAAAATTATAAATGTAAATTTGGGAAATTGTTATGATATCAAAATAAGTTAAAAGAATTTAATATATAATTTAAATAAATAATTAACTCATTGCAATAATTAAAATAATATTAATATTAAATAATAAATAATAATAAAAAAATTGGAAAGAAACAACAATTTAAATAATTGTCATATTATAAGATTGTTAAATTAACATAGAAAAGTGTTCGTATATCATTAACGCGAGTGAATGTTATTTCAACAAAAGAGGTGACAGTGACAAGCGCTAATAATTAAAAAAATATATCAAGCAACTACCTGGAGACAGGTAACTAAGGGAAGGAACGATTGAAAGACGGGAGTTGTTGATTGGTAACGAGAAGAAACGGAAAGTAAAAAGTAGATTATTAATTTGAAAAATTTCTAAATTTAAAAGTTTAGTAGCTTATATTAAAACATAGTGCCAGAAGAAATCGGTACATACAAACCATGGTAAAAGAAAATTAACACTCACCTGCTCAGTTAATAATCTATTAACTTATTCCTGGTAAGACAATTTATTACCCTACATAAAATCCATAAGGAATAGCTAATTACCAGCCCAGGACAAGAATTTTATTATGACATTGTCATAATTATAGCCGTATTTTATTGTCGAAGATTTCAGAATTTTAAATCTATATGAATTTGCAGTGAACTTTTCTTCATTTTTATTGTGGTTATAACCTAGAAAATCAAAAAATTTCGTTTAAACACTTATCTATTGGACAAGTTGTTAAAATAACCTATGTTCAATAAAATTATCGATAAAATAAGCGATAATAAGTTGTGTTTAGGATAAGAAAATTTATAATTACCTTTATATACTATTTGTATATCAAATAATCCTTTATAATACATGGTCAACATGTGTATCATAATTTAGAAATTTAGAGGTTAAAGTTAACCTGATCGAAATCTCGAATTTCGATGTTTCATATATAAGTATCGATTCTAAATAGAATTGGACAGTACCGTATTCAGGTTTAGTGTTAACAATTTATTTGTGATAGGTATAGAATTGAAAACAGCGTAAAAAAAATATTTTATTCATGAATAATTAGAAGTAATTTAATATTAAAAATTCTTTATTTAAAAAAAAAAAATAATTTAATCATAAAAATAAAAGTAATAGTATTATTTATGAATGAAGTAATGTTGAGGAAGCTTCCAATTAAAATTAAAAATATATAAATTTGAATTATTTTGTACTTTTCAATACGTTTATTTCCAATTTTTGTTCAATTAGTTTTAAATGTAATCATTCTGGTTACTTTACAATTTTTATATATGAGAATAAAAAACAAAATATTCTGTATAAGTTTATAAAACAAAGTTTTGAGTTAATTAATAAAAAATAAAAAAAGATCATCATAACATTTATTTGTCTATTTCCATAATATTTAATCAGGAACCGCCCCAAAAGATAGAGTGAGTATAATATTTCAGAGAGCCTTTCTTTTATTTTAAATGTTCAAATAAGAAGAACATAACAATATATATATATTATATATATACAGGGTGTCCCACGACGTTTTGACAGTCCAATTTCTCGAAAACTGTTCATATGACATGTATGAAATTTGGCAGATATAAACAGTCGAAACTGATGCTTATATTTATTATAAAATGACTTCCGTTTCTCCTGTCATTTCGGGTCACGTGACCCCAACATAGTTTTTTTAAATGGGACAACCGGTATAATATTACAATTTTGGATATATCATTCGAAAACAAATTCAACGATACCACACTTGTCATCACTGTATTGTGCAGTGATGATAATAGGAGCTATTTATTTTTATTAAAGCAATATTTTGCACTCAAAGATTTAGGTGGCTGTGAAACAATAGTATCAACAACATAGGTTGTCATTCATTATTGTTAGGTGAATTTTATTCAAGAACTGTCATTATTAGTCATATTCTTGTGAAGACACTGTAATAATAAGTAAATAATGCCTTCAATTTTTACATACGATGAATATGTTGACATGCTACTCATTTATGGAGAATGTGGAAAAAACAAAACTCATGCTCAAAGTTCAATACAAAGAGTATTAAAAAATCACAAATACCATCCTTATAAAATGCATTTAGCACAAGGTTTAGTTCCTGCAGATCCGGAAAGGAGAATAAATTTTATTGCTGAAATGCTAGGACACATTAACGATGACCCTTCTTTTTTAGAAAAAATATTATGGAGTGTTGAAAGTAGATATCATAACAATGGTATTGTTAATCGCCATAATTGTCATTATTGGTCGCAGGAGAATCCGAAGTGGATGCGCGAAACCAGTTTTCAAACAATATGGGGAATCAATATTTGGTGCGGTCTATTCAACGGTCGTTTGATTGGTCCCTATTTTTATAAAGGAACATCAACGGGGCAAAGATACTTAGAATTTCTTCAAAATACTCTACCAGAATTACTTGAAGATATTCCCTTACATGAAAGGCAAACAATGTGGTGGCAGCAAGATGGAGCATCTCCTCACTTTTTTGGGCCAGTTAGAGAAAATCTTAACAACACATTTCCTGAAAAATGGATTGGTCGAAATGGTGCGAATCTGTGGCCACCCCGTTCTCCGGATATTACATCCTTAGATTTCTTTCTCTGGGGTTACTTGAAAGGTCTAGTTTATGTCACTCCCCCGATTGATTTAGAAATTTAGATGATTTGAAGGATAAAATAAGACAGGCATGTCGGCAGCAACAACCGCAATGATTACAGCATCACTTACAAGAAATCTTTTAACAAGGTTTGAACAATGTACATGGTCATTAATTTGAACAATTTCTTTAATTACTTGTACTTTTTAATTCCCTATGTTACGTTTTTTAATAAAATAATTTATACAGATGTTCATTTAATTGCCCCTATTATCAACACTGCACAATACAGTGATGACAAGTGTGGTATCGTTGAATTTGTTTTTGAATGATATAACCAAAATTGTAATATTATACCGGTTGTCCCATTTAAAAAAATTATGTTGGGGTCACGTGACCCGAAATGACAGGAAAAACGAAAGTCATTTTATAATAAATATAAGCATCAGTATTAACTGTTTATATCAGCCAAATTTCATACATGTCATATGAACAGTTTTCGAGAAATTGGACTGTCAAAACGTCGTGGGACACCCTGTATATATATATTAAATACTGTAACTTTAATAAAACTGGAGGTATTTTAATGGGGTTTTTGCGTGGAAATGTTGGGGAACCTTCTAAGATCAAGAATATATAATTACAAAATTAATTGATATACATACATTTTTGGATTCAATTATTTTTTGTATTATATGCGAAAATAGCAATTTTCATAGATTCGGGTGGGAATCTTCTTTATTTTTTCATACTTATATAATACCACGAGAGTGAAAATTTTGTCGGCAAAATTTTTCGATTGTCATGAAAGTTTGTTGCTTGGCAATTTTACGCTTGAAATTTTTAACATTTTGGATTAAATGTCATGAGCAAAATTGTTGATGTGGTCTTTTTATAGTATTTCAGAGGAAAGATTATAACAGCAACTTTTGACGTAACCAGATATATATTTACTCAATGTCAACTACATATTATTAAAAACAATAACATCAATAAAACAAAAGGGATGGTCAAACATAGAAAATGTTCTGCGTACAGGGTACTTCAACACCTTCCCCCATTGAATTGTTTGGCCATACCAATAGCCTCTCGCAACGTTTCCAATCGTGGTTTAAACAGCGGCTTTGTCATGAGATCAGCTAGTTGGAATTCAGATGCAACCTTTTTAACGACTACTGAATTTTCTTGAACTAACTCTCTTACAAAGAAGTGCCTGAGATGTATATGTTTCGTTCTACGATGAAACTCTGGATTTTGTGACAAACGAATAGCAGCTTCATTGTCTACACTCAAAATTGGAACTGACTTGAGGGGATCAATTTCTTTGTAAAGCCTATTTATCCAAACCATCCCTTTGGCAGCTTCACTTGCAGCTATTATCTCCGCTTCTGTCGTAGAAAGTGCTACTGATGTTTGTCGTTGGCTCATCCAGGAGATTGCAGCACCTGCATACATGCAAACAACTCCAGATGTGGAACGACCTGTTGTTTCATCTCCGCCATAATCTGAATCACTAAACGTCTCCAACTTTCCTTGTAGTCCAAACTTATAAAGCAATCCAATGTCTGTTGTGCCTTTTAAATATCGGAAAATTCTTTTGACCTTTGAAATGTCTTGAATGGATGGATTTTCTAAGTTTCTTGACACAACACTAACAGCATATGCTATATCAGGTCTGGTACAAGTCATCAAGTACATCAGTGCACCAACAGCTTCCCTATAGGGAAAAGTAGTATTCGAGTCTTCCTCACTTTCCTTCCCTACTTGAAGACTGCCTTTTACCATGGGTGTGGAAACTGGTTTGCAGTCCTTCATACCAAAACGCGCCAAAACCTTTTTGGTGTATGAAAACTGACTGAGATTTATATCACCATTCTCTGCTCTCTTGATTTCCAGACCAAGAAAATACGTAGCAGGTTTTGTGGTGATCTTGAATTCTTTCTTCAAACTTTCTAGGAAGAAGATCTTCATTCTTTCATTATTGCAGGCCAGTAAACCGTCATCAACGTATAGAGCTAACAGAAGCAAGTCTTGTCCTTGATTTTTCACAAATAGGCATGGATCAGCATCGCTTTGCTTAAAACCGAGTTTTTCAATAAATTCTGTAAACCGTTTATTCCGCATCTTGGTGCTTGCTTTAATCCATACAAACTATGTTGAAGTTTACAAACTAGTCCGCTTTCGTCTTCATATCCCTCTGGCTGCTTCATAAATACTTCTTCGTCAAGTTGACCGTAAAGAAATGCTGTACAAACATCAAATTGGGTGAGCGACATGTTTCTATTGGCAGCAACACTAAGTAATGCTCGTATAGTGTCTCCTTTTGCCACTGGACTGTAAGTCTGATCATAGTCCACTCCTTTCCGCTGAGAATAACCCTTTATTACTAATCTTGCTTTGAACTTGTCTATTGAACCATCTGAATTGTTTTTCAGCTTGAACACCCACTTGTTCAGAATTGCTTTCTTGCCTGGTGGTAACTTGGTCATTACCCACGTGCAATTTTCTTCAAGTGACTGTAGTTCTCGCTGCATAGCTTCGATCCAATTCTCTCGTTCTTTGCAAGTTATAGCTTCTTTGTAGTTTAGTGGTTCTTCTGGCTCTATGATTTCAGCAGCAACTGTCAATACAAAATCATTAAGTTTTTCTGGCTTTCTTAGTGTTAACCTATCTCTTAACTGTCGTCTTACTTCGGTATTTTCTCCGTCAAAATCAGATTGAACAAGTTCTTCTCTAAAGCTTCCTAATGATTCATCATTTGGTACCTCTTGTGGTTCTGGATCTACTTCGGTTTGGCCTTCTTGTTGCAGATTTTCCTCTATGTTTTCGTTTGATGAATCTATTGTCGTCCTTTCATCACTACGTCTTGTAAATTCAAGCAAAGTTCCAAGTGATATAGAAGGAGGGGGCTCCTGGGTCTCTTTTATTACCTGCAACGGCGTAGGTTCATCAAAAACTACATCACGTGATCTAATCAGTTTTTTCTGCTCAAAGCTCCAAATTCTGTAGCCATCTTCTTCATAACCAATTAGAATACCTTTTACAGCTTTCTTGTCCATTTTTCGACGTCTACTTTTGTTTACGTGAGCATAGCAAGAGCTTCCTATGACTCTAAGGTGAATAATTTTTGGTTTTTGGTTGAACCAAACTTCATAGGGCGTCTTGCCTTCAATGTTTGATTTTCCTGTACGATTGAGGATGTATGCTGATGTATTGATTAGCTCAGCCCAGAAACTTTGATCAAAGAGTCCTTCTCTAGCATGCATTAGAGCTCTTGCGGTTTCGACAAGGGTTCGGTTTTCTCTTTCTGCGCATCCATTTTGTTGTGGAGTGTAGGGCATTACTAATCTCTGTCGTATACCTTGTTGGTCTAGGATTCTCTTGACTCGATAATTATCGAATTCTCCTCCATTGTCGGACAGAACTTCTTGCACTACATGACCTACAGTTCTAATTTGTGCCAAAACGATTTTTAGTTTCTCTACAACTTCAGATTTGTTCCGTATAAAATAAACGTAACGATATTTTGAAAAATCATCTTTGAATGTTACAAAATAACGATAGCTTTGCTTTGAACGTACGTTGAAAGGTCCACAGACATCTGTGTGAATTCTTTCACCTGGTGCATCTGCTCGTTCTCTTGTACCAAACTTGAAAATATGAGCCTTTCCATAAACACAGCCCTCGCATAGATCACTATCAAGCTTTACATCTATCTGTAGCTCGTTTTTCAATATCGTTTTAACATGTCTTTTATTTTGGTGACCAAATATTTCGTGATATATCTGTAAAACGTTTTTGTTGGTAGCTAGATTGACTTCATTTGATTTTCCCGGTTTTCGAGTTTTCATTTCCAACACATATAACCCTCCAGATCGACTTCTTTTTCCAATCAGAACTTCTTTGCCTGCTATATGGAATGAACACCGTTCAGCCGTCGAAACAAACCGGCTATCTGTATACCTGTCTTGTGCTGACAAGGATGAAAACAAGTTCTTCTTTATCTCTGGAACATACCAAACATTGCGTAGTGTAAACAAATGTTTTTCACCATTTACATCTGTTTCTACCTTGACGTCTCCTTGTCCAAGAGCTGGGACTGAATGGCCATTAGCTGTTGTTACTCTGCGGCTATCTAGAAATGGTCGGAACGTGTCAAACCAGTCACTATGATTGGTGATATGGTTGGTAGCTCCGTTATCTACATACCAGTCATCGTCACTTCCGCAAAACAACACTTCATTGGACTCAATCAGCAAACTCATTTCATTGTCTTTTGCAAGTTTCTTTTCAGGTTTCGGTGGTCTTCCATCGGCTTTCCATTTCCTGTTTAATTTTATGGTTCGGCTTCTTACAGTAATTACAGAATAAACGCTGTTTACTTGATTTTATGATCTTCTTGCCTACGTATAAGACTTCTTGACTATTTTCTCCTTCATTCTTTGTTTGCAAAGCTTTTTCATATGTGACCAACTGATTTGTCAAATTTTCTACTGTTCTTTCTTTGCTTGATATTAAAACCCAACTGGATCTAAATGAGAAATATTCCGGAGGTAGCGTGTCCAAAATCTTACATATAAGTAATAAATCTGGCAAGTCACACTTGCAAGTATTTCCTGTTTTGAGTTTTTCTTTAGATATCTCAGTTTGTAAGCCCTTCCATAAGTTTTTAAGCTTGGACGTATGGGTGGCAATATCGTCTTCTGATTTACGATTATAGCTAAAAAATTGTGAACACAGATCAAAGGTTTTATCTTCAACCTGGCCATCAAACAGTCTATGCAACTCTAGCCATACTTCCCTAGCGGTTGTAAATCTTATCACTTTTTCAAGTTTCTTGAATCATGTTTACTGTTAACGCAAGAAGAGCGCAACTGTCTAACTTCTTATATTCTAATAAGGCTTTCTCATAAACTATTTTCTCATCTGCTGAGGCATTATCAGCAAGAGGCTTTGGCGGATTTAACGTACCTTGAACAACCTCTATAACCCCTGAGACTGACCTTAATAGTATCTCCATTTTGTATTTCCAAGTTGTCCAGTTATTTTTGCCTTCAAGTAGACCAATGTTTACTTCCCCCAACAAATCCATTTTACTCTGAACTTGCTTGAATAACACTTGGAACTTCTGTCGCAAAAATTTTTATCTGTCAAAAAAACTTTCGAAATGTTGTTTCAAATCTGGACTTCTCTTTTTACTTCTTTCTTCTGTACTACACTTCGTAGATCAACGACGGTTAGATCTGATGGAACCACGCTCTGCTACCATGTTGATGTGGTCTTTTTATAGTATTTCAGAGGAAAGATTATAACAGCAACTTTTGACGTAACAAGATATATTTACTCAATGTCAACTACATATTATTAAAAACAATGGTCGCGTTCATCACAACGTAGCGCTACAGAAGCGATCATCAATTTCCTGCTGAACGCGTGTTTTGTTAACTGATCATATTGAGCGATGTGGTATCAGGCGCCATTTTTTCAATCATAATTAAAATACGCTACACGCTACCGATTGATGATGCATTAACTGTCATTTATGACATATGCTGGAAACATATTATAAATATATTTGTTTGGAAATATTTTAGTTTGTATTTTAGCGAAAATGAGTAAACAGCCGGAGGTGACTTATTATTTCATTAATAAATTGTTTAGTTTGTCAGGAAATTCAACTCTTCATAGTATGCTCCAAAGTGGGGAGTTCAATTTATTGTAATTACATCCCATTTTTCAATGGTTAGAAGTAATACCTAATACATAATTGTCGTATATATCAAATAAAATTGAGTTGTTGTTGTTGTATTCATTTGCATTTGACATATTATGTCGATGGTTTTATTAGCACGTTCAGCAGAATCACGAACTGATGGATCACTCTAAAAATCGCTACCTGATCAATTTTGTTGGGATGAACGCGACCAATAACATCAATAAAACAAAAGGGATGGTCAAACATAGAAAATGTTCTTCGTACAGGGTACTTCAACAAAAATTACCTAAAAACAACAAACTTGAATACGACAAGAGAAAAATTTTACCTTACAAAATTTTTAATTGAGTGGTATTCGACATGACTATTTCACGAGAGAAAAACTAAAAAATCATATGTTTAAACGTTTTATTTATTGCAAACTTCATTTCAGTTCCCACGCAGACTTCTTTGTCTTCATTGTATTTCGCGGTATACTTTGCTTAATTGTACTCTCTATTTCATTTATTGAATTATTTCCAAATCTTGTATTATTCATGTTAATAATACTTATTTAAATTTTCGAAACAGTTTTAATAATTTTTAGACTGTTAAATAAATAAATAAACAACTTAGTTTTCTTAGAAACCACTAACAAAGATTTTATATTGAATTTTATCACAGAGTGATAGAATTTTATACACATAGATTTGATATATTAAACGTCAAAAAATTGCCGCGACAAGACAAAAAATTGCCAGTTCAAAACCTTCAAATTTTGTCAGTTATCAATTTACTCTAGTAAAATAGTCAGAATAAAATTCGATACCCCTGTAATATAAAGATGAATATTCAACGAACAAAATGTATATAGTGAAAAGGTATAAAAGATGATTAATATATAATTTTTTGCATACCTTTTTTCAATAAAAATATGTTAAAATTAATTTATTACCTTTTATTTATTATTTACAACCTTAACTATTACCAAAGATTGAAAAAAAATTCTTATTGAATATTTAAATTTTTTTCGGCAATTCAGAAAGTAGGTCTTCCGCCGTGCAGCATCGCGCATCGCATCGCGGGGATGCGGAACACATACTTAGTTTACCGAATTTTTTCCGGACAAACCATTGATGGGCCGAAAAAAAACCTTTTTTATTTTTTTATAATTTGGGAAATCGATAAAATGGTAAACTTTTTTTTATATTAATCTACTTACATACTTCTAGGTACTTATAAAAAAAATCAGCCGTTTTGCCAATTATATACTTGTACTTTTAGTCTAAAATGACCCATACCGACTGGCCTACCAATGTTTTTTACTTTTTTTAATTTCTTGGGAAATTAAACCACAATATATTTTTTTTTGTGTCAGGGATAAAAATTAATTTCTACTTATTTTTTCTTGACAACGGTAGCTGGAACGCTACCGAAACCTTGAAATAAAGAATTTAAAAATATTGTGGTTTAATTTCCCAAGAAATTAAAAAAAGAATGAATAATATACCACAAGGAACATACAGAAGATATTTAGAATGTTTTTTACCTTTCTAATCATTATCTACAATGCCATTAATTATCCTGAATTATGTCGAATAAAGTTTATACCTTAAGTTTTTAGTTATTTCTGTTCGGAATCCAACTGCTGCAAAGCAATGGATTTATTGGCTGAGAACGTTTAAAAAGCTTGATTGCAGTGCCGGATTAACCACGTAGCAAGAGTAGCAATTGCTACGGGCCCCGCGCGAAAGGGGGCCCCGATTATTCAAACCCACTGATCTCTGCGTGAGCGTAATCAGTTCTACCAAAAATCTGACGTATGCAAGCACACTTATTCGACACTTAGTGTGGATGTGTAGCAGAATTGAAATGTTAAAATTGTTAACATTATCTATTTATTTGCTACGGGCCCCGCGCTTGCTTAATCCGGCACTGCTTGATTGGCACGATAAATGAGATCACTACATAGTCATCATCGTCATCTTTCATATGCGAATTTACAAATTATGATTTAGCAATCATTACCCCCAAGCTACATTTGTCAATAAGGTGAGCGACATTTATTCCAGACACAAATTTGCATCATGTTCTCAGTCACCTTACGAATCAATAGATCAATATCTAAGTGCATTAAACTCATTGGCTAAAGAATGCGAATTTGAGTATGTTACTGCATCGGAGAATAGTGATGCATATATCCAAGATTCGTTTATATGAAGACTAAGAGCGCTTTCAGACGAGACACTTTGTGGCCGGCCACTAGTGTCTGAAAATAATCGCGCAGCTGAAAATACATTATTATAAACAGAAGCATTCACTGTGTCTCGTGTGAAAAGATCTTACATTGGTCTGCAGTAATTTAAACTGTTATCATACTAATGTTATGATTGCCACTAAATTACCTAAATGTAATCCTGTCGCTACTAACAAGGAGAACGAATTTTAAAATAATGTGATAAATCGAACAATTGAAACCTTTAATAAATAACTAGGTACGTAATTAGTGCCGCCCTATATGTTCGAAATGTCGTCCATCATTTTCAATGAATGAAATCAATCGCTGACGGGTACAGAAAATAGCAGCTTCAATTTCTGCCCTTGAAATACTTCGTATTGTCTGTCGTATCGTTTTAACCATGTCAGATCTTGTTGCGGGTCTATCGGCATAAACGAGATATTTTACTCGCCCCACTAATAAAAAATCTAAACAAGTTAGGTCTGGAGAACTCGGTTGCCAAATAAATAAGCTTACAAATATCGGTTTTTATTGATTGAAAACAAATATAACATTCTATAGAGTGGACATAATGGTAATCCAAGAAACAAAACAAAAGTGCAAAATAATAACAGAACTAGATAGTTACACCTTCTACAGTGGTAATAGAAAATAGAATGCTGGGAGTAGGGTTTACAGATAATGAGAAATATAAACATACAGTAATAGAGTTTGATAGAATTTCCGATAGACTATGTAGTTCGGTGAAGTAAGGATATACAATGGAAAATATTTTCACCAGAGATTTTATTTTTTAAACCAAAGGATTTGTAGTATAAACTACTTTCCTAGATTTGTGAGAAGATTCCGCTTGAGCCAGTGGCGGATTTAAGACATTGCAGACCCTAGGCAAGGCTTTTCGAGCGGCCCCTTCAACCGGGATGTATTTTCTGAAATTTAAACGAAAATGGCAAGTTTTAAGGTTCTTCAAGGGCTATTTGAAAACAAATTAAACCTCAAAAACCAACAGAGAAATTAATTTGCGGTTGACTTTCTTTGAAATAATTATTCCATGTACGCTTGGATGTTTTAAAATCACAAGTTTGTAGCCTATCCAGTTAAGAAATTAACTACTTTAAGATTAATATTTAGATTATTTTGATATGTAGAGTAAAAAGTGGAAAGAGCGGCTTTTTCACCCTATGCGGGTGAAAAGTCAACAACTCTTACTCTTAGAAGGGAAAAAGTCATTCTTTTCAATTTAGAATGTGGATTTGTAAAGTAGTAACGCTCAATGACAAAATGAACTACAGTATATTGTATTATTATTATTGACTTTTCTTGATTTTGGAGCTGCAAACTCTTTAATCAGTTCATCAAATTCCAAGCTATTAGAAAGTTCAGCATTAGCTATAAAACTTGCTAAACTAGACAATCTTGCGCCAGAAAGCATTTTGTAAATAATTCTTTATTCTTTTTAAAATGCTGAAAGATCTTTCTCCAGATGCGTTTGAAGTCATCGCACACAGTAAAATTCGCAGGGTCGTCTCCAAGTTTGGGAAGAGTGTAGTTAATTGTTTGTCACGAATAAGTTGTAGGAACTCCAAAGGTAAATTTCTGTGCTTTGTCTTTTCTTTTTCTCTTTAACTTTTATCTTCTTCAAAGAACCCAAGTCCTTCAACAAAGTCCTTAAAGTGTACACATTCTTCAGCAGAATCACTCCCAATGTCTGATTGGAAAATGTTTGCTAATTTAGTTGCTTTTTCTCTTATTTCATCGTTTGCCATTACACTTAAATTGTTCAAAAACTGGAATCTCTTATTTAAGGTATAGTACTCATCTTTTATTTAATTCTGTTGAAAGCCTATCAATTACAACCGAGAAAGTAATAATCTTCATTTCCTCTTTCCCTCTAAACACAACTTCGGTATCACGCCCTTCTCTAACTTCATCAGCCATGGGTTTTCGTTTTGGCCATCTCTTTGTTTCCAGATCAATAGCATAAGTTTCTGTTCTTGACATCTCCACACCTAGAGATTGGTACACATGACGAGTGAAATATGAATTTATATTATATATATAAACATATATTATACGTATGTATTAATGATTTGCACTAATTGCACTGTAAAACCCTAACTATTGACTAAATCAAAAAAAGTTTTGGTAAATCCGCCTCTGGCTCGAGCTTACGATGCAGCTTGCCAGCATAGCTTGGAGCACGTGAAATGCAACAGTTTTTCGTCCATAACTTTTTTAGATTTTATTGTACAGAAAAATTGTAGGCTTAAAAATTGTACGTTATTTTAACCCTTCAAAATGACGTAATGCAGTATTATATACTTAGTATTACTTCAAATGGGTATAGGGTCGAATTCAGGTCCACCAAATATCTGTATTAATGGGAACCACTACCGAAAACCATATCAATTCACAAACTACTATGCAGATCCAAACGAGAAACTACTCATCAGTCTTGACCCAACCAGCCACTCCGAAATTTCGAACAGGTAATTTGGAGGGACTGACATTCAAACCCTCGTCTTTTATCCATGTAGTGACTAGATTGGAGATTATTTGCATTCTTTCTCTAACTTTGGTATTGAATTTTTCATCGATCATAATTACTTACTGGGCTCCCCATTGCTTTGTGTCTACTCGTTTCTTAGTCCAGTAACTGAAGGGGCAAACCTATCAATATATTTGTCCAATAATTTTTGTGGCTTGATTTGTAGATCTTGACAGGTACTTCAAGGGGAGAAAAAGTTCTCCAAGATTGCCCCTCAGCTAAGGGCCCAAAATGGCCCCTAGCCCCCCAAAAAACGGTTTCCCGCCATTATCTCCCGAAATATGCAATTTGGAAAATTTTTGTTCAGGTAAAAAGTGAAGGTCGTAAATTATCTACAAAAATGGTCCCTATCATTTTTTTCCAAAATGCAATAGTTTTCGAGATAATCGCATCCAAACGACCCTCGCTTACGCAGCTGCACTACCTCTATAAATGCTACCTTGTAAACCGGCGGACAAATTCTTCCATA
Organism: Galerucella tenella; assembly: GCA_910591685.1. Lineage (NCBI taxonomy): Eukaryota > Metazoa > Arthropoda > Insecta > Coleoptera > Chrysomelidae > Galerucella > Galerucella tenella. The sequence continues at coordinate 174 of CAJUYH010007570.1, read as the reverse complement.
ACTCGGTCAAAAATCAATATTTTTCGATGATTTAAAGTTCATTGTAATGGGAATATCCGTAGGTATCAGTATGTGTACCTTAAACCCCGTTCTCGCCCGTCGAGAACATTGCAAAAAGTGGCCAATGTTATTTTTCCCCAATATTTTGGCCTCTTCCATTAAATCATTGACATT
>CAJUYH010007569.1:0-17248 GCA_910591685.1 Galerucella tenella | reverse complement strand
AGAAAATTCAGCTGTAACCAAACAACTTTTATGCAAGACTTTTTTTTCTAGAAGTGATAATAACGATGATAGGGGGTGGGTAATTTATAATGAATAACCCTGTACCTACACCAAAAGACAAAAGACCAAAACCATATTTTTGTTAGCTCTGGACGCAATATTGAATTATATTTGACAAGTGACTGGACTTGCCAATATACTTTGTGACAGCTGTCAATAATCATTTAAAAATTAATTTTGAACATTTATGTGAACATTTTGTGGATACAATTCAATTCCTGAAAAAAATTTAAAATTTTAAACATTTAAAACTGGAAATTATGCGATAATTCATTTCAGTTACCCAATAGCTCTGTAATTTCCGTGTCCTTCGTTAGAAATGATGTTTAGTTGTTTGTATTCCGCTTATTGATCTCGGGAATGCGGTATACTGTCGCTGGTGTGTGTTATATGTGTGAACCCCCAGAGGGTTAATTCGTCGTTTGGACTTGAAGGGTTTCCTTGGGATATTGGTTTCTGACTTACATTACCAAGCTAAATGCGAATAGGATTACCGTGTAAAGGTTTAATTAGGTATATTGGAAAAATTTAATGTTTCCTATATAGTGAAATCTACTCGTATTATACATATTACTTCTTCTATTTACAATTGTCTCATGGAAATATAGTAGGTATATTAATAGGTATTTAACCAATAAAGGCTTTTGATAATTTGATATTATTAATGGCCTTTTTAATACACGTGCTGGTTAAAAACTTTTTTGTCGACTGTACATGGTGCATCCTTTTTCACCAATTTTCAAAATCTAATGCCCAAGTGATAATATCATTTATTTCCTATCACTTAGCGCGTAGTGAAACATGAATGGTATCCAGGAATTCCTAAATCCAACTTAGGTAACTTCAAGAAATGGTGGGTGAAATCGGGAAAATATTCATTTGTTACAGGTAGGTAAACATCGACTATTTCGCTGGCTAAATATCATAGCAGCGGCACCTGCTCTGACCAAAAAATCAACTCAATTTACATGTGATTTTCAGTAGTAATAACCCAAGGACATTGATAATTGTTCGAAAAAATGTTATGACAGATTTCGAAAGCTTGTTGCTTGGAAACAGACCGACGCCGCAGGCGGAGGTCTGTTGCCTACAAGCAACAAGCTTGAAAAAGTTGTCAGAAAACAACCCATGGAGGAAGGAGTATGAGATAGCGGTGAAAAGAATGGGTGGAAATAGGAACGTGGTGCTAGAGGAAGATTGGGAGAAAGAGATTATAAAGAAATTGTTTACAGGGGTAGAAGGAGGTGGGGAGGGCCGAATTCGGGAAGCCCAGAATACTAGGGAGATAGGGAAAATGAGAATTTGGAACTGTTAAACAGGATACTGAGGGAGGAAGAGTTCCTGGAAAAGTGGAAGGTAGCCAGGGTGATCCTTGTGAAGAAGACGGGTAGGGATGGGAAGCGGGCTGGGGACTACAGGCGTATCAGCCTGCTATGTGGATTGGGTAAATTGATGGAGGGGATAATAGAGGTTAGAATTGAGGAGGAAGTTGATAGGAATGGGGGTTTTAGGGAAAACCAACATGGGTTTGTAGAAGCGAAGTCATGCATCTCAGCGCTGGGCAGGTTGGTGGACTTGGTGCAAAGGGCTAGGCAGGGTAACGGTAGGGATAAGAAATTGGCCCTGATTGTGTTCTTCGACGTGGGGAACGCGTTCAACAGTGTCAGTAAACGGGCGGTGTTGAGCGCGTTGACAAAGCTCGGAGTAGGGAAGGGGCTAGTTAATCTAGTAGAGGACTACCTGACGGGGCGTGCGATAGTGGTCACTAGGGGAAGAAGGTATGGGACGGAGATTGGAGTGCCCCAGGGATCGGTTCTGGGACCGACGCTTTGGAAGTATTTGATGAAGTTTGTGGGATAGCATGTGAAGAGGGATGTGAGATTACGGTGTATGCGGACGATGTATGTCTGGTATGTACGGCAAAGGGAGAGATGGAGATAGAAAGAAAGGAGGAGAGGATGTGTAGGAAAATTGTAGAGACTGCAAGTGGCTGAGGATGAGATGGTGGGGCTACTGGTCAAGGGGCGGAGCAAGGCAAGGGAGGTGGGGGTGATGGTGAAGGGAAAGAAAATTCTGATGGAGGAAGCGGTGAAGTATCTGGGGGTGTGGTTGGATATCCAATTATCCTTTAAAACCCATATGTTGAAGGCTGCACAGAAGGCAAAAGTGAGGGCAGCGTGGCTGGGAAGATTGATGGGTAATGTGAAAGGACCGGGAGAAAGGAAGAGGAGGATAATTGGTAGGACGGTAGAGCAGAGTATGCTGTTTGGCGCTGAAGTGTGGAGTGAGAAAGCAGGGGTGAATGCGAGGGTTAGACCACTCCTTCGGGTGCAGAGAGGAATACTTCTGAGGGTAGTGCAGGCGTACAGGACAGTGGGTGGACTGGCTGCAGCGGTGCTGTCAAGGTCCTATCCATTGGACTTGATGGCTAGAGCCAGACAGAAACGCTGGAGGGGTGCCAGCAGAGGGGAAGTACAGGAATGGATGGATGAGGAAATGGAGAGAAGGTGGGATGAGTATGAGGGCGCGCTAAAAGGAGCGATTGGGAGCAGAAGAAATTGGGTGGACCGGAAATTTGGAGAGGTGAACTACTTCCTGACGCAGGTGCTCACAGGGCATGGGTCGAGAGTGAGTTACCTCCACAAGATTGGGAAAAGATAAACTGGAGTGTGCGAGAGATGTGAAGTGGAGGATGATGTGGGACATGTGTTTAGATGTTGGAAGAATGAGGAAGTTTTGAAGAAGTTAGAAAATAAACTGGGAGAGGCGGTGTATTGGGAAAATATGGTGGAGATTATGGTGAGGGGCGAGGAGGAATGGATTGGAAATAAGTGGTATAGTAGAGAGCATGATTGGGGGAAGAGAAGGACTCGCTATGGCATGCCAACAATTTTATAAAGAAAACCGACCCATTTACCTACATTGTTTCAAAATCAGCCCGTTTGGCGAATGACTCAGATCCGGTAAACTATACAGTTTTTACTGATTTTGCGAAAAATCGAAAATTTTGAAGATCAATGTTGCAAGTTATCCAGAATTTCCAGAGACAAACCAAAAAAAGGTTTTTTCTCAACATTTCAACTTTCGACATCCCTCTTTCGCCCGATATATTATACAAAAAAAACAGTTACTACGATGTCCAGTAGACATCCGTTCTGAGTCCCGATGATGCAGCTCTGGACATCCATGGATTATCCATTGACGGACATTCATAGATTATTCATTGACGGACATCATTTTCGAAAGGGAAATCAATTTGGACATTGGAATTGAATTAACTGAGGTTACTTTTTTAAAGGTCAACCTGCAACTGAAATAAACTAGCTGTTCTGCCATAGAATGGAATAGCATTCTGAGTATGCATATTATCACTAGAAAAGTTGTACTCGGAATGGATCTTAAATGGACGCCCATAGGACGACCAGTGCTATCTGGGATAGTGTGGAAATAAACTAAAACGAATTTACTAGAGACTATAGGTTATGTTGCAAAATCATTGATATCATTATCTTCGAAACTGCAAAAACGACTTAAGGTGGAGTGAAAATTACCATATATTTTCCACTAGGATGCGAACCGATTGAAAAAAAATAGGACCGGTTCCAGCACGTCAATCAAAATTGAACAGAAATAGGAAAATTTTTGATAATTTGAAAATTGACAATAAAACTGATACAAAATGTGTACGAATTTATCAATTACTATCAATCCTACAAATTGAATAAGACTTGTAATGAATTATTATTAATTTCAAAGAAGCTTGATACAAGGACAACATAATACATTATAATTATTTTCCTGTTCACCAAACATTCACAAACCTCAACAATCCCAATTCCATCCAATTTTCCTACTTCTCTGTTAATACTAACAGTAAAATTCACTTACATCCACTACTCAATCATTCACAGTAAAAACATTGCAGTAGAATATTATCAAGAGGATTTAACAAACTATCTAAAGATCCATCCAGGAAAATAATTTATATCCCCAATGAAAGGGTATTATTGTTTTAATAGCCAGGTTTATTCCACATTCACCCTGTGCCTTTCTCTACTCTCCGGATGAAGTGTATATAGGGCTAGGAATTTATCCTTGGGCAGGATCGTATTTTCAAGAATTTCACGTCTATGAATTTTGTTTCATTTTATGTGAAATTTCTAATAGTTGATTCAGAGGAGAAACGTTTTTCTATTTGCAGTTTTTTAAGTCAATCCCTTTGGAACTGCTTGGAGGAATCCTAAATAACATCATATGAGAAGATACTACAGAAACAATAGGCATGAGAAAAAATGTTCTGCATATTCAGGTTATTTCCAGAATAATATTATTCAGGGCTATTCACTAAGCAAAGTTGTTATGGATAGCAACTGTAAATTGTCGTTATGTTCAAGGTCAGTTGCTAGGCGTTAATTGGTATCCACTATTTAAGTAAAGCCGCTATAAGAGTTGCTATGCATAATGACAAGTGGCTATGAGAAGTGGTTCACTGGCAACTGCTCCAGAGGTGTTGTTAACGAAAACCACTTGCGGCAGACACTTATTGGAATGTTTTTATTTATTTACGTGAACAGTTGAATATGTTGAATTAATAAGGATAGCATTTTGAGTACATATAGACTTTTTGTTCATTCAATATTTGTGCTGCTAGACATTTGTCAAGATTTTAATAAATATGGTTACTTTTTTAAAGCAAATTTGAGAACTGGAAGAAGATTCTAGTAATCCGTCCGAATTGTCAGATATTACATTTTAAAATTTGTTTAGACTGAATGAAGAGATAGTTTTGGAACTCATGAATGAACTAAATCACTTTCTACCTGATGGACAATGGACGACACATATTCCCAATCATTTGAAAGTATTACTCACTCTGAATTTTTATGCCAAGCCAGTGCTGGTACAACTTTACATTTTTCAGCAAGCCAAGTATCAGTTAGTAGAATTGAGACATTGGTTACTGAAACTATGTGTGAACATATTTCCACGGAAATAAGGTTTCCAAATACAGAAGATGAAGTTACTTTCATTTTCCTTACATAATTTCAATTACATACGTTGAAAATGATATGGATACAATAAATTTGCCTTTGGAACATTTCAAACAGTTTTGTATCTAGTATTTACTAATTGAGCCTTTTTTCTGGTACTTGTTTGGGGATGATCGTCAATTATTTGAAGTTGTATAGCTCTCGCAGTTCTAAGTAGTCCAATAGCATTTCCTCCAGTAAACGTTTCAGATCATGGTGAGTTGTTATTTAAACAACGCAACAAAATTGATCATAGTTTCTCTTTTTTCTAATCAAAGCTGCTCCTTATTCCGATCATGTCCTGCCACTGCAGTTTTTGTCTACAACTTATATACAGAAAATACCATTATCTGTCAGTTTGGTATTATTATAGCTTTCTTCTTCTTAAGGATTATGACCGACCCGCACATTGTGCCTTGTTATTGTCTTCTCTCTAACACTCTCCAACGTTCAAAAGTTTTGTTCCCGAGAGTGGACGTGCAATAGTGTTTCTGGAAAGCTTCAGGGAAACGCTCCCTTTGAGTCCTGATTGAATGCGAAGCAGGTGCCTACTGGAATAAGATATCAGGCTTGAGGAAAACCAATGTCTGCATTAATTAACTTTCAAAAATGTATGCCAAAGTTTTGCTACACATTAACAATTAACAGGAAGGTGATTAGGTTTATAACTGGAATCCTTACCAAGCCCTGCAGTCGGAAACATCATGGAAGCTCCGCTGGTTCACCCTGCCAATGTTAATGAGTGCACCAATCCACAGATTGTTACCTTCTCAGCCTCAATTGAGCTAAAATGAATATTATTGTCATACCAACAAAACCCAACCAAGGTTTGTTGATTGTTAATAGATTAGGTGAGAGTACACAATCATTATGTTATCCTTGAAATGTTTATTTCTTGAATATCAATTCTAGAGAGGATCACATTTAAATTTTATATTTCAGTCAATATCTCAATTTAATCACTTTCTCCTATCTAATGAGAATACAAACAGAAAATCACTTATAGCAACTAAGCTCCACTGCCATTGTTCACGGGAGTATGCAAGATTTGATGGGCAATTATAAAATGGCAGCTTGCTTTCATAAACGTTCTTGAATTCCGTCCTACGAACATTTTATTGTATCATAAATCAGTTCCACGAGGAAAGATATATGTTAAATTATTACACAAGTATCATAAAGTGTTGATGAAAGGAAATATATACAGAATTTTCTGAAACTCCTCTGCCAAACGCAAACTACAAATACTAGATGTGATGTGACGTTTATATAACCCAATTCTCTTTTATATAAAAGTTCCTCCTACGAGATCTAATTCCTTTGAAGATGACGATGTTTCTCAAGCATATTTAAAAAAAAAGCCACGTAGAAACTTGGTATATTGTATAACCCTACGGTGATAAATAACAATGGCTATCACAAGTATTTAAAATGGGATGGTTTTGATTTAATTTTTTGTCTATTCGTTAAGCCCAATATTTCAGAAGATAAATGAGAGTAAGAAACTCTAAGATGTTTGCATTCTTCACCACAAATCGTCATTTAACTAAAGATGAAGCTGCCTTCCGATCATTATATGTTTTATTCCCTATTATCCCCAAAAAGGTCATCAGCATTTGAAGAATGGTTTGCACTATTAAAAAACAATATACAAGTATGACAGTAAATGTATGTATATTGGGGTGACATTTACTAAGGCCTGACCTCTTACTTCTACTCAGGTCCTGAGTGAAGTCTCTGATTTATTTTAGAATATCTGCAGGCTTTAACTTGGGTTAACTTGGGTTTATCCAGTAGTCTCCTAGATGCTGTGTCCTAGGATTCGGAACTGCTTCACAATTTAAAAGTATGTGAATGGAGGTTCCTTCTTCCATACCACATGATCTACAATTCTCTTCCTCCGCTATTTTGAGCTTTTTCATGTGCCCATTTGGGTGACAATGTCTTGCTAGAACAGCCGTGTGTAGTTCTACTTTGACCCCAGGCATTCTTTCTTCGATTGTTTAAAGCCTACCAGATCTTTTCCAATGTTTATATCTTCTCTTGCTTATTTCTTCCAATATTACATTGAAGCTGACACCGCAAAAGGGTTCCGGACCTCAAATGGTTATTTGTATGCCAAGGACTGGAAGTGCTACTTTTTTGGACGAGTCTGAAAATTGCAAGACGAGCAAAGGGAGGCGAACAACAAAGGAGTCCAACAAAGTGCCTAGTATTCCAGCCGAGGCGTACACAATATTTTTCAGACGACGCATAAGATCCAAAACTTTTTCAATTACACTGAAGGAAAAAAATAAATAATAGAGAATTATAAACATTCTATTTATTGCGTTCTGGAATCTACAGTGAGATTGTTCTTGGCTAGTTCATTGACTGTGCGTAGGCATTCCCATACTATTTTTATGAATTGATTACACAGGATCTCATCAGTGCTTCAATGGCTGCTTGACTATTCGACATAATGATAATCATTCGCCTTCTATATCCTGAAAAAGAAGGAAGAGAAGGAAAGTTTCCACCACACACCCCTCGCCTAGCATGACCAGTAACTTTCAGAAAAGTAAAAGAATGGAAGGAGCCCACTTTATTTGACTAATATATACAATTAGTGTGCGTAGGGAAGAATCATGTGCTTCTTAGTTGTCCAAGGAGCACCGCCTTCTTCAGGGTTCCTATAATCAACCCCTGGCTGCCTGCATCTAGCAGCTTCCTCGTACATGCCTTTATAGGATATTTGTATTTGCACCAACATATTGCATCAGTAAACTATAATGAAACAACATAAGCCAAAATATGAAAACGAATAACAAAATCATAACCGCATACCCTTTAATAACTATAACACTCAACTTAATTTCAATTAAGCTACCTTAACTAAGTTACTTATCTAAAACAGTACTTGTGTTTGTACCTAGAGGTGGCTATATACCTGAAAATTGATTGTTATTTTGAATTTAAACTCTGGTTTCCCCTCAATCAATTTTTTTCCTCCATAATGAACTTACTCAATAAGTTTACATTGTTGCCAAGTAGAGTGATGGTCTGAGCGACGTTCCCTGGGAAGTGACCCAGCACTCGCACAATCTCTACGCGTTGTTCATCAAAATTTTGACATGCCATAATTCTATGGTTTGGACTATCTACTTGATCGCATTGTGCGCATACTGAAGCCCCCTTCTCTATGCGGAGGAGGTGTACACCGAGATTTCCGTGGCTGATAAGCAGCAGCGTAGTTTCCCGTTTTAGTGTTTCTTGACAATTGTCGAGCCAGTCTCTCATGTTTGGAATCAGTTCGTACACGTACCTCCCCTTGTCTGAGTGATCCTATTCTTCTTGCCATTTGTTTAGTAGGATCCTGTTTGCTTCGAGTTCAACTACCGTCCAGTATCTTAGATCTTCCGTGATGATCCTTGTCCCCAGCAGATACGCATTGCCCGTCTCCTTTAGAGAAATCATTGCCTCCACAAATTGGGAGTGTAGATGGAGCGGCGGTAGCTGCGCAAGCACGCATAACGTTTCACTTGGCGTTGACCTGTAGGCGCCGAGCATGGCTCTTAAGCAGATTGCCTGGGTTGTTCTGAACACCCTCCTGTTCACCACTTTAGCAATTCTGTGTCCCCACACCTTAATACCATATGAGATAATGGGGATAGTCGCAATCATGTTAATAACCTCAATTGAGTTCTGCAGCCTTTCGATGTTTCCCCAGTTTCGGTAGGTGTATCGCATTAGGACTTGAAAGATGTTACGAACCTTTATATTGATATATATTATATGATCTCTGTACTGTCCTCTATCAACATTGAACTGAACACACTTTCTTACGGCCTGAACTTCTGCTTGGAAGATTTTTCCAAGCTTGCGGAGTATTTGGTTCATGGCCCGTACACTCCTATCCCAGTTCCTTACATTACTTTTGAGCCGTGTATGTACCATTGAATGACATTTTTCCACTACTAGCCAAATTTGAAACAAAAATTAACAATAATGCAAAGACGCACCACGAGAAGCGTTCACTCCGTCGTCTGACTGACAAGTACACTGTCAGTTCTCGATATATTACGAACGTACTCGTTATGTCATCAGTCATTTTTGGTTGAGCGCGAATTTCAAACTAATGCCATTTTCATTCAAACAATTTCATCTTGATAGGCAATTCCAAGCAGCAAATATGTTAAAGACAATCTCCTGGGTGTACAAAATTATGTTGCAAAAGTTTTTATTCAACCACTATCCCTGGATTCTCAAAATATTCGAATTTGTTCATTATCGACCTAGCTTAATGATAGGAAATTATTAACTACTAATAGAGAAATTCAACTTCTCACTCGGCTAGAAGAAGCAATAATTGTCAACTCCACAACAAGTAGTGGAAAAAACCCTTTTTTTTAAGTCTATATTTCTAAATAATTAGAACATCCGACCCTGTAATATAAAGAGCAAACATACGACTTGGAAGTTGGAGCTGTTAATGCGGAATATCCATCTACGTCTTAAGAAGGGTGAAGGACTAAAGGACTAGGAAGTAGGCCATCATCGGAGACTTATCCCTTACTATTCTCTTAATGTATTCCTTCAGTGTCAGAAGGATTTTATCTTGGGTATCACGGATATGACTTGTAGGGTCTTATTAACCACTGAATTATTCATGAGAAAATTGAAGGTCAAGTTATATAATTATCCGAAATAAGAAAAAAGTTGAAAGACAAACACACGAGTGTGAAAAATCACTTTCGCACGAGTAATGTTAGAGTGTTTTTCCCACGACCACGTGATAATTTCACCAAATAATAAGCGCTTTCGATTATTTACTTTTGGCTGCTAGTATCAGCTCGTAGTGACTGAATTCCGTTCGTTTTTTATCGGGCGTGACGCCTAGTCTTACCTTCCCCTTGCCCCTCAAGCACATACCGAAAAGTATGAGCTTCAAGCCACGGACATTAAAAATTTGACGTTTGTCCGGTTTGACGTTTATTTAAGGGTTAAGATTGTGCCGATTACGATTTAAACCTTACAAAAATATCTAAATATGCAAAATTTTATTATCAAAAACATTATAATTGAAAACTGTTCTTCTAACAACACAGGAAATTCATTGGCATTGGCACATGTCAGGTGGTTTTGAGGATCCTAAAAAATCGTGTTCGATTTGCTCAAAAGTCGTGACGACTGAGGCGTCACGCACAAGTGCTTGACGCCCAAATAAACGAAAGCAACAAAAGTGTAATCAACATCTGACATATTAATACACAATGTGTTACAATTAAAGTCAACATAATTAATTCCGAAAAGTAACAATAACTATCATTAGTAACAAAAATTCAATTCAATTCAATTGGTTGGATGATTATGGAAATTGATAGTGAAATTATTATTTCTGCTTTTTATACAGGGTGTACCAATCTTACGACAAACTTCGGTATATGGGTTATTTTAAGAGATATCAAAAATTTTTATCAAGATAAATAGTAGATGTGCTGAAATTATATCGAACTCTACAGAGTGCTGCATAACTCCGTTACAAACCTAACATATGATTTTTCAAATGTGAACCCCTGTATATTATACCAAATTCGGATTAGTTACATTTTTTTCAAGCTTTTGACATGAGGTTTTGCCACGTTATACAGAATTCTTCGAAAGATATGGACACGTTTATGTGAAAATCGTAGGTAAATCAACGCTCTGTAGCTTGTTGTACGTTAAGGAAAAAAAAAGCATTTTGCTAAACAGAGTTTCGTAGCATGATGCAATATCTTCGTATCCTATTAAATTTCAATTATATTCTTTCTTATATACAGGGTGATCGGAAACTCGAACCTGTCATTTTCTTTCTTATTTCAAATGGAACACCCTGTATTTTATAGCAAAAATAGAATCTTCGATTATGTTATTTCAATTTTTGTCAAGCATTCCCTATACCCCAAGTTAACAGATAACAGAGTTATCTGGTAATATTTATTGTAAACTATTATTATTGACCTATTATGTGAAAGCAATAAACGTTGTATGTAACAAAAAATCCTAATTAATGATAAATTTTAATAAATAATTCATTCTAAACAAAACTAGCTTCCAAAAGTATAATTCTAACTGTAATATTAAGCTGAAGGTTCAAAGTGTTCACCGTTAACATCAATGCAATGCTGTAAAAGGGGGCCCAACTGATTGGCCAGCTCGGTCACCCGATTTAACAAAAGTATATTTATTTTTTTCGGGTATTGTAAGGAATAAGTTTATAAAATCCCCGGCTATTAGAGATGACATGAAAGAGATAATTAGTGCGGCATTTTGATCTGCTAACGTTGATATGCTGAGAAATGTTAGTCAATCATTTGAACTATTCTGCATCATTGCATTGATGTTAATGGTGAACATTTTGAACCTTTAGTTCAATATTACGGTTGAGATTATACTTTTGGTGGCTAGTTTCGTTTAGAATAAATTGTTCATTGGAATTCATTATTAATTAGGATTTTTTCATACATACAACGTTTAAGTCTTTCACATAATAGGTCAGTAGTTATATTTTACAATAAATATTACAAAATAACTGTTTTAACAGGTTCGAGTTTCCGTTCACCCTGTATATAAGAAAGAATATAATTGAAATGAAATGGGATACGGAGATATTACATCATATTACAAAACACTGTTTGGCAAAATACATTTTTTCCTTCAACGTACAACAAGCTACAGAGCGGTGATTTACCTACGATTTTCACAAAAACGTGTCCATATCTTTTGAAGGACTCTGTATAATGTGGCAAAACCTCATATCAAAAGCTTCAAAAAAAATGTAACCAATCCGAATTTGGTATAATATACAGGGGTTCCCTTTTGAAAAAGCATATGTTTTGTTTGTAACGGAGTTATGCAGCACTCTGTATAGTTCGATATAATTTCAAAATATGGACCTTCAACACATCCACCATTTTTCTTAATAAAATTTTTTGATATCTCCTAAAATAACCCATATACCGAAGTTTGTCGTAAGGTTGGTACACCCTGTATATAATAAATACCTATCAAGATGTTTACAATTTCCGACTATTATAAATGTTGGTTTGGATTAGTTGGTACAGCATCGTACTTCTGACGAAGAGTACTTGGGATCGATCCTTGACCGCGCCCTAAATTTTTTTTAATCAAGAAAATGAAAAAATTTCACTTCCCTAGCAACATCTTAGCAACTGTCAATAGACGTCGCCATTTTATTCAAAATTTACTATTTGAAAACATTCGATATTGCAACGAAAAGCCCAAAGGGCTAAGTATGTATTGATTATAATTGAAAAATGGACTTTTGATTATCAACAATATAATATTAATATTGATTAAACGTTAGTTCTTTAATGTGCTTCTTCCATTGGTAATAGAGTAATAGAGATGGAGGAGATGGAAGTTTACTAAGCACCTCTAATTATGTAACTGTTATTTCTTATTTTTCTTATAAATACAAATACAAGTATGTCGTAGGTAAAGTATAGTATAGTACTTAACTCGTGTTGTAAAACATTTTACGCACTCACGGAATTACGCCCATTCGTGCGTAAAATGCTTCTTACCACACACCTTACGTAATATACTATTTATCAACGCTATTTGGTAAAAAGGTTAGCTCGCGTTTGACAGTATGTCGCATCTTATGAATAGCACAGTGTATAATAAGAAAATAACACAAATGAAGAAAATAAGAGGGAGGGATCGAGCAAAATGGTGGGTGAAATATTACAAGAGAGAGACAAATTCTGGGAAAAAGCGAGGACATTAACAAAAGATAAAAACATGGAAGAATCTCAAATATTATACAGAATGAAATGTCAAGTTGACACCAATAGGTACAAGGGTATAAGATTATATATTACAAGTCCCAGAGAAAGCTCTTTTGAATTTCATCTCATTATCACGAGTCTCCATTTTTTGGTTCTCCTTACAGTTTTTGGTGATATACTCAACGCCTTTGTAGTTACTTTGGTCGCTGATTTATTAAAACTTTTTAAAAGATCCATGTACTTTTCGGAAAAAGCGTAGACCTCACGTAAGAACGTCTTAGTTCGAGATTTTTTTGACCTCATTTTTATGATTTCTGACCTACTCGCAACTGCATTTATATTTCCTTATAATGGTCGAAATCATTCTTACAGCTGAAGTTTTGATGTCAATAAATATTAATCCACGTACCCAAATATTGTAGCTTTTTGTTCCACGCATTTCATATAATATAAATAAGAAATAGAAAAAATTAGGAACTTTTTTCTAATAACTCGTTGAATATACTTCATATTTACTCTATTTACTAAAATGTAGTGGCAAAAATATGTTATGATTCAGGATAGTTTATATAAAATATTATTTCCTTTCCACCACAAATAATTTTATAACGCGTAGTGTTAGAATAATCGGGGATATAAAACTTTTTGATGTTGGTGGCAACTCTGCTGCTCTTGCTAAAAGGGTGTCTGAGATATATCAGAAGCAACAGCAGTCGAGACTATAACTCAATTACACACTCCAGAAAACACGTCATCGGTCTCCCGCCTGACTTTCCTATAGCACCAGGTTAAATAAGCAAATATTTTCTGGACACAAATATAATCATTACTTACAGCTCAAAATTTAGAGTTAGATGAAAAAAACTAGTGTGAAATAATTCATTGAAGTTTTATACTGGACGAGTAGAAAATAATTTACCTGGTTTGATAAGAAATGAAATATATTTTTATATTCAAATTAGGTGTCATATTCGAGCATATATCACTAATTTGGAATATTCCTACTTAAGAATCCTGACTTCGAAATATGAATATTTCACTCATATCATCTAGACAAAATGTGTCTCCTGTCTGAGTTACAGGGTGCTTTGTGAAAACAATCTTTGTCCAGTCTTTGGAACTATTTAATTTGCTTAAAACTTCATTACATTTGAACCTGATTTGAACGAATGTTCAATTTAAACATGTGACACGTCGAACGGATTTGACAATGCTACTGTGTTAGTGAAACGCTTCACAAGTGTATATTCAACTTTCTTCCAAATATATTCAAGTTTTAAACAAATTAAATCGTTTCCATCCTTCAGGAATGAAACCGATTTTGTGTAGGTATTGTTTCATGAATAAATAGATAGATTTTATGAGGTGGCTTTCGACCTATTCCACTGCGACCTTTTCAGATCTACTGTGGTCCTCTAAACTTACATTCTCCAGCCTGACTCTTTAAAGTCTATTAGCGTGGAAACTGAACCTTTCATATAGCTGCCATTGGCCTTCCTTCGCCTAATGCAAAAAACCGCACATTTGCAGGCTATCGCACTGTCAGAATATGTTCTGCCGTTTCTTTTCCTGGGTGATAAAACCTGCACATCTCCGTTTGTCAATCTCATCAGCTTTAAAATGCCTAATAAGCTTACAATGCCCCGTTAACAGACCTACTACAGCTTTGACAGTTTTCCTATCTTCCGTCATAAGATCTGATGTAAATTTTGGCGAGTTTTCTAATATGAATTGTTTCGCTTGCCTCTGTCCTGGTGAGTTCCTCCACCATTTCAGAGATTTGTGGGCGACCCACTTCTTTGTTTCTCTTCTTGTTATGTTTTTTGCAGCGCCGCAAAAGTGTTCTGGCCCAACGAATGGCATTGATGAGCCTTGTTTGGACATTTCATCCGCTTTTTCGTTGCTCTTATGACTACCCAGGCTACCGTAACATTGCTACGCTCACCCAGTGTGTTTAGGGCCCGCACACAATCCCATACTAGGCTAGAATTGACCTCTACGGAGTTGAGTGCCTTCAGCGCTGCTTGGCTGTCTGTGAAGATGGTACCGTAACATTGCTACGCTCACCCAGTGTGTTTAGGGCCCACTTCTTTGTTTCCCTCCTTGTTATGGTTTTTGCAGCGCCGCAGAAGGGTTTCGGCCCAACGAATGGCATTGATGAGCCTTGTTTGGCCATTTTATCCGCTTTTTCGTTGCCCTTATGACTACCCAGGCTACCGTAACATTGCTACGCTCACCCAGTGTGTTTAGGGCCCGCACACAATCCCATACTAGCTTAGAATTGACCTCTACGGAGTTGAGTGCCTTTAGCGCTGCTTGGCTGTCTGTGAAGATGGTAATTGAACGATATGTTCTTTTCCGCCTTTTAATTTCATCCACACAGTGGTGAATCGCCGTCATTTCCGCCTGGAAAATTGTGACATTCCTTGATAGGCTCACTGGAAAGGCTATTCCTTGCTTTAGCTCCTGTGCCGTCTAACGTCTTTGATCCATCTGTATACCAAAAAACATCCGCATGTAAGGGTACGCTTTCTTCCAGTCTTCCTGTTTGGTATAGTTACTTTGAATTTATGATCGAAGCTGTATCTGGTAGCTTTTGCATCGATGGGCTGTCCCATTATATAATCGTTTTATAACTATGGGTGAGAATCAGGGAAATAAATTAAAATTTCGGGTATACGTGAATATTGGAGGCGTTTTTTAGCTGAAAAACTACTTATTATTCAACGACTTAAGTCAATATATCGATAGGCTCTGATTGCACCAAACCAACGCTTCCCATGTACTACACAAATTTTCACAAAATAGGTATCTATGCATTTTCTCATATATTTTTTTGTTGTGTTTTCAGTGAAAAGTAGGCTGTGTAGCTGTCCAAGGGCAAAATAAATCGAATCACAAACTAGAAAATATTTCATACTGTAACAAAATTATAAAATAAAAACTTTGGATTGGATAGACAAATATTGTAAATATACAAAGAGCCTTCAGCATTGAAACGGTTACAATAACGCCACCTGTTTAACACTGGTTGAATTAAAATACATACATGAAGCGGAACACTTCTGCGGAAATATGTAGAAACTTGCAGCAAGGGTTAAAATTTTGAATGTTCATGATCAATACTTTATCAGAATCGGAATCACTGTTAGTGTACTATACATATACAATTACTGTGAATTTTGATAAATAATTCATATATTTGAATTACTAATCAAATCGTATAAAAAATTAGTAATATATGTCTCTAAATTAAGCATGAAATAAAAATTAAATATCACTGTGAACTAATAACTCTTTCTAAACAAATTTTAAATCATCTTTGAGTATAAGAAATATAATAGTTATTTGAATTATTCTCAATAGGTGAATAAAATTAGTATAACGTATACAGAGTATTGAGAAACTTCCCTGGAAAAAGGAAACTAAATACTAGCTGCGATTATGTCTCCATATAACCTAGATAGATTTATAGATAGATAGATAATTTATTAGTCTTTACCATCATACACATATGACATAAGACAAGTCAGACACAGAATTAGACTATAGTTAAAACAATTAAAATTAAAATTAGAATTAAAATGTATACAGACAACAGCATATAACAAACATTTGGTATAAACAAGAATATTTGGTAAATAGTGAAGAGCAGCGGAATAAGGCACGTGAAAAAAAGAGGTTGCAGAGAGAAAAAAGGAGACAAAATATAGAAGAGTATAAAACTGTCGACTCGACTTACTTTTTATTATAAGTGGAAAAGTAAGGTGGAAGAAAGAAAAGATGAAAATGGTAAAGAAATAAAAATGAGAATAACAGCCAAGGAAATAATTTCTTTTTCGGTTGAGGATTTAGTTGAGAAAATTGATGACTTACTGCCCAAATTTTTAATTCATGATTATAATATTTATCATCAGTTTCTAAAAACTAAACAATTGCGCCAAATTATGAAAGCACGCATTGACGATTTATTGAATACGTTACCTAATACTCAATGATATCTGTTTTTAAGGTATCATTTAATTAAAATGTGATTAGAATACTTTGATTAGGTATACATTTTCGTTTTTTTTTTGGAGTTCTATTGATTATTTAGATTTTTGATACAGGTTTTTACATTTTCGAATTTTTTTGGAGTTTTATGTTTTTTTTTAGATTTTTTATACCTACAGTTTATTACATGTTTGTTCATGAAATCAGAGATTTTATTTACAACTTACACACTACCTTAATCATTACCGTCCCACAATTGTCATCACCTTCCCCTTCGTCATTACCGTCCTTCTTCACAAAATAAAATATATATCAAATATAGCTTTCCCGGAATACAATTTGTTGGATTAATATGAAGTAACTATAAGTAACTAGCCATTCCCAATGAAA
>CAJUYH010007568.1:0-17248 GCA_910591685.1 Galerucella tenella | reverse complement strand
ATAATTCAACAATATAACAGTGAATTACATTTTTAAGCATTAAGTTTAAGGTTACGATTAGATGCATAGACATAAATAGCATCTAAGTCCCGATTTATTACTTATTTGAGTAGCCAAATTTCCAAAATGAGGTTCGAATGAAAAATATGTCTGCAACTGAATGTAATTTTAAATTATTCAATGACTTAAAAAAATCAGAAATGTAAATTGAGAAAAGAAGAGGCCCGAGGACAAAGCCTTGAGGTACACCTGAAGGGACTGATGTAAATTTTGAAGTATTATTATCAATACTTACTTTTTGATAATGGTTTGATAAATAACAGTTAAAAATGTTAAGGAAGTCTCGTCAAATCGATAGTAGGTATTTGAGTTTAGCACAAAGAAGAGATTGATCTATAGTGCCAATAGAATGCCTAATAGAATGACAGACGTAGCATAACCGTAGCATATGGAAGACGCCACTTCGGCTCGAGATACTTACTTCTTCTTCCGGAAGTGCTGGTGAACTTTTCAAAGTTCAAAAAGGAATTTTTTCAACTACAAACAAATCTCTTATATTAAAACAATTTTAAGTTGGAATTATTGTATTTTATGTTGTATATGGGAAAGATCGCAAAAATCATCTTTCTGTTTCCTCTATCTTCAATCTTTTTCAATAACATTCACATTAGGTACTTATTAAAGATTAGGTCCTCTATTGATTTTTCTACAGCCACAATAGAATCGTCGCGTATTTATTAAAAAAATCCGTTACTAAAAAAACCAGTTCTTCAGGTGTTAGTTAGACGCTCTCTCCTGCACATCATCGATAGCAGATGGTCCAGAAGACTGCATCCTCCGTACTCACTGGACCAGTTTTACAACTACTGACCACTGTCCAAGCTTTTGTCCCGAAGCGGGATGATTCTTATTTATCAACCATGAAAAAAAACAAGTTTTCTATTAAGGATCTAACGGTTGTATTAAATTTTTTAAAACGTTTAGTTTGGTTCAGTACTCTGACTGTGACTACTCTTAAAATTTTGTTTAGTGGAAGTAACTAGTAAGTAGGATGGAAAAAGTGATTGTTGTGAATTATCTTAAAAATATACGAAGGTATTTAAACTAGAAAATTCATTTAAAATATTCGGATATAATAAAATTATTAAAATATAATAATTACCGCATTTTTATCTCTAAAATTTTCTAGGTTGTTGATTAAACTAAAATTTGAAAAAGTAATATTTTCTCAATATTTTCTAATTACCGTCAAACTTATTTGGAAAATAAAATTGCAATGGGACATTTTAGATCTAAGTTATTCTCTTTTGTATATTGTATATAAATAGAATTAGTTGTTTATAATTAGCTTGGAGCTAAATAAAGATTACTTACTTACTTACAATATAATGATAGTACCTAATAAAAGCAACTATTTTTTTGTTAAATTATTCAAATTTTAAAAAAACTATCTATTTATTCATTTTATTTTTCAATTAAGTAAATAAATGGGTAACAGGAAACGCAATACATACAGGTTTCTACAAAATAGACAACTATTATTTGACCAAATTGAGAATAGCTTTAGTTTCATTTACTGATTCCTCTAATCTGGAATTTTATAATTTATTTGAATTATTTTTAAACTGAAACCTCTGCATTTAAATTTAATAATTTTAATATAATAACATATAATTTTTATTAGAGTAGAGATAATAATGTAAGATGTGTTGTGTATTTTTTGGTATGAGCTTTTTCTGTTTATTATGCTTTTTTATATACAGAGTTCGGCAAAAGTCCGGGACCGGACAAAAGTCGAAGAAAATATAAATTTTGTTATACATCTTTTTATACCTACCACAAATTTTACATTTTATGAAATAACAAAAAGTTTATCACTTTTAGTTGTTAGTTCCGTTTTTATTCATGTTGTATTTTGATGGTCCAAATAATAATAATTAAGCCAATCTTCAACATAACACTCGTATTGTGTGAAACTTTTTTGTTTTTTTGCTATGTCTCTAAGTGGATAGTGATTTTTCTGTGAGGGTGGCTATATCTTTTCAACCACTCGGTATAGGATAGCAAAACCCTATATTTTCTGAAGGCTTAAAACGTAATCTTAGTCTCTTACAACAACTATGCCAAGATCATTAGTTTGAAATTGAGAGAGAATTGCAGATGTTTTAAAATCGATTTAACATACAATTTAAGAAAATTGTAAATTGCACGAAAAATATATTACCTAGGTATAGGACACCCTCACACCATTCGAATGAGGACATTTTTTTGAATATTATGATTTATTAAAATAGAGGGTGTTCCATCTAAAGTAAGCCTGATACTGCACATTGAATGATCTAATAATGAAACTGAAAATTCTTAAAACCCTGTAAAGAGATATTTAGTACTCAATCGTGGAATACATTCAACGAATGTCCAACTATTTAGATGTAAGAGAAAATTTGCTGGAATTTGTTATATCAAAGAGTTATTAATTTTTTTTCGAAATGTTCACATTTTAAAAAAAGTCAGCATAACTCGGAACACTCTGTATTCAGGTATGGGGAACCATCATTGTGAAGGAGTATCATATTTTTAAGGGGCAATCAGAAAATGCAATCAAATATAGGGTGTTCCATGAAAAAAATATAACTTTGATACGCCACACTTTATTGGAACAACCTGTATATTTCAAAATATTTTCAAATTATAGTTTAAATTTGACTTAAATTTGTGGTATAAAAAGATTTTCCAAAAAATTTATATTTTCTTCGATATTTGTCCGGTCCCGGACTTTTGCCGAACTCTGTATAATTATTGAAATATTTTGCTTGCTCCCTTTCATTTAATTTTGATCGTGTATTCGAAAGTTTTTGTAAAATAAGATTTATTATAATATTCAAATGAATTATATATATATAATAAATTAAAGAAAAAGTTCCTGTCGAACTTTTTTCAACAAATATAAACTTCTCCAAGGAGGAGGCAAGGAGGAGGTTTAAGTCCTACACTGTTCACAATATATATTGATGAGGTAATAAAGGAATGTAAAATAAAAATTAAAAAATTTAAGGTAGGATACAGATACATGGAAATGGTACAAGTGTCGGAAGGAGCATTCGCAGATGATATAGTCATTGTGACTGAAAAGGAAGTTGATTTACAAAAGAACTTAGAGATTTGGAATTGTGCACTGGAACAATATGGTATGAAATTAAATAAAAACAAAACAAAAGTTATGGCAATAGGAAAGGAACATAAAAACATACAGATAATAGTAGACAATGTTATAATTGAACAAGTAACAAGTTTCAAATATCTAGGTGTAGAACTACAAGAGAACGGGAGACAGGAAAAAGAAATAAATGATAGAGTGCAAAAAACATTGAAATTGTACCACGCAATGAATCAGACTTTTATAAACAAAAAAGAGATATCAATGAAGACCAAATTAAATGTATTTAAGACCATATATAGACCAATTCTGACATTTGGCTGTGAATCATGGACACTGACAGGCAGACAGAAGAGCAAAATACAAGCAGTAGAAATGAAATATCTGAGAAGAGTTAAAGGAGTCAAAAGAATAGATAAAGTAAGGAATACAACGATAAGAAAGGATCTAGAAATAAAATCGACACTTGAGTATATTCGATCAAGACAATTGGGATGGTGGGGACACCTACAAAGAATGTCAAATCACAGACAAGTTAAGCAAGTTTGGGAGGCAATAAATATGAATAAGAGAAAACGCGGGAGGCCGAGAGAAACATGGGACGGCATAAATGGAAAAATTCTTCAAGAAAAGGGAAAAACATGGAATGAGGCAAAAATATTAGCAAGAAATAAGAAAGAATGGGCCAAGTTTGTTCATGAAGACATTACTACAGAATAACTTAATGTATTGAAATGTATCACCCTACACCATTAAAAATGGTATTTGGGTTAATGATAATATATATATATATAAACTTCTCCATATCAGTTCACCATTTTTTCGTATCTGTTACGGATTGGAATAAATTAAGGTTAGAAAACGATAAAAGAGACAATCTGTAGATACATTTCCATTACTACGCATCACGCCACCTATCTGAAAAACTTGAATTTATGTTTAATAAATAAATCAGCTCATTATAAAATTCCTGTTTGATTTAAAATGATTTTTTTTAAAATATTCATTCTATAAAAAAGTATTTTTCTATTCGAAAACAACGTGATAAATCAATTTTTCGGCCGAAGCTTTTTTGTATTCCTCAAGGATATCCGAAAATAAGAGATTCATCTTCGTATCCCAATAAATATCTTTCTGCGTAAATTTCCACCAAAGCAGTGTCACTGATAAATTTATGAGCGGCCAAAAAATACAAAAAGCAACGTCTAAGCCCTTACATAAATCAACTTTCCAGTCATTTCCCGACTATATAGCGTTGAAAAGTTGAACAATCCTCTCATAAGCGTCACTCAAAATATTTCATGGTCATAGAAAAAGTGTAAAACTGATTTTCTATGTTTTTCTTTGACTTATCTTTCTCATTTTTATTCTAGTGCACTATTTATCTCAAAAATGTGTACATTTTGTATACGTCCACAATACCTAACCTCAAAAGTTTTACTTAAATAAACGTAGAGGTTGTTCAACCATCCTTTGCCGTTACGTCATAGTCGGTGACGTATTCTGCTGTTTTACGTTTGTCATAGTTGTATGTTATTTTATACTTAACCTCAAAATTATAATCAATGACATATATTAAGGATTTTTTACAAAATATGACAACTGAGCTGTCGAAAGTAACATATATAATATTTACATCGACATTATTTGCTATACATTAATGACGTCATAATTCCGTCTCATTCATTTCATGAATGAGAGATCAAGATGGACAATGTATGACGAAACGGCAAAGGATGGTTGAACAAACTCTAGGAGCTTTTTCCTTCGTATAATCAAGTAACAAATGATATAGAGGAAGTGACGTCATTTGACAGTCGCTCTGATGAATCTGTTGCGTTCTTTGCACAACACATTGTCCTTAATAGTTATTTTAATCCTGTTTGAGTTCATTAAATTTTGATTTGGTGCTTTTTTCGACATTGCTAGAGCTGCTTGGGTATTTTAAAAGCAGTAATTGTCTGTTTATAATAAAAAGGATCATTTAATCAATACAAAACACTGTCAACTTGTCAGTTGGTAGACATGCTCTATTCCATCTAATGTTGTTATTATGGTGGGAAATCCGAGTTAGGGACATGCTCAAGTTAGTTTGTTAGTTTTTTAGGTAAGATTACTTGTGGTTGTCATTTTTTCAATATTTATGTCATTATTTGCAATAATTTTTATAACCTTTGAGGTAGTCTCCCATAATATTATTGCATTTAATATCTTTTTGAATATCAAAAAGCGTTAGAAAAAATGTTTGTGCATTTTCCACACTATAATATTACTTATGTTAATGATACGAAACAATTTTGACAAATTTAGAGCTGCACATTCACTAAAAATATCGTTTGTACACCAATGATGTATTAAATCAAATTTTTTGTATTCATCTAACGTCCCGACGTCGCCGATATACGACGCTTCTGTACGGGCGTCTCCATCTACGAGCCAAGAACTTAAGTTTAAGCTCTTCTTCGGCCGTTTTCTACATAATTACAGACGTTAAAATTGCCTTCTCTGTAAATCATTGTAATTGCTTTCTGTCTCCTTTACGAGCTATGAATTATTCAATACTTGATATTTTGCCAAAATTTAAGAAAGTTTCTCTCTATTTGAGAAAATAACTCATGAGGGTGATTGTTATTTTGGTTATTTTCATGTCGTAGTTGCTGTAATACTTAGCTACTTAAATTTTTAATCTGGCAATTTATTAAGTAAAGAGAAATTTAATGTTCTGTAGGAAACTTAATATGTTGTCAGGAATAATTTCTTCTGTTATCTCAACTAAATTTCTATAATTTCTTAACTTTTTAATTTTTTGCACTAAATTGATTCTACAGTATCATTTCTTAACTTTTCAATTTTTTGCTTCTTTCATTTGAGAAAAGCTATTTACTTTCCCGTGCAAATGATAATGCGTCAAACAACTGTCAGTTTCATTTAACATATTGTGTTGGACAAACAGGAAAAAAGGAAGGTCTGTGGTTAATTATAATCAAAATATCACAATAATGAACCGTTTAAATGTATTACAAACGTTAATCCTAATCAATCATTCAAAATAGGATGCAGACGTATCTTTCGTAGCGGCAATGTGTCTTACGACTTTTTCTGACACTGACAGTTCTCGTCAGGTCTGTACTTTATTGTTTACGGGTAATTATTATTTATAAGAAGTGAATATTATTCTTATTGTTATATTTATTCAAATAATTCAAAAATATGCATAGTTACAGAAAAACATCAGCATTTTGAAAGTTCTCAAGTATTTTCAGTTAGAAAAATATGCTGGTAAGTACCTAATTATTAATTTCATATCCTTTTCGAATTTGGCTGAATACGATTCTGATGATTTTATTTATCAAATTTAAGGTTAGTTATATATCAAAATAGCAAATAAAATAAACGACATACCGAAATATCCGGCTATACGATGACCCACACCAAAAAGGCTATTGAATGTACTATATTAATGTCAGAATCACAGTATACTATAAAGTATAGTTCGATCTAGACCTGCGGCATTGTGTCAAGCCATGTTCAAGCAGAATGGCAAGTAGTACCGTGTATACCTAATGTTACACTCAAAAACTATTTCGATAAACATGTCAAATTTGCCTCATATATTCAGACTTGCTCCATGATATTTGGAGCAAATATGCATGAACACACCTCAAACAGATATTTAAATATTAACGTCCAAAAACCGTCATTTTTATGACAGAATGACCTTTAGATCAAAACTTTAAACCAGTTCTAGATGACCCAGAAAGTTCAAATTTAAAATCTAGATAGAATAAATCAGAAACTGGGAGATTTGGATCATTTTTTTATATTTTTTCGGGAGTAATATCCCTAGTGCATTTAATTTTTCCGGAAAAATTCGGAAAAACGAGTTTCTAGGTAATTTGAGACTAGTAGCCAGTTCGCGAAAGTGGAGAAAAATCCTCGTCTTCGACTTGGATTTTTAAAACCACTCTTGCTCATGCTATTCGTTAAAACAGATTACTTGGAAACGAGTGTTCCAATTTTTCCACAGGAAAAATTAGATGCACGAGGGATATTTGGTAAGATTATTTCCTGAGTTAAATAAACATTTCATTTTAATACAAACTTGCATGAGATTTTTTCGGTTATTCTTCCGGAAAACCTGCTGACAGCTAAGTTGACAGTTGTTAAGTAACTTTTCCATTCAAAATTCATATTTGACATACCAATTCTTGATAGCGATTGGTCAAAATTAATAGGAAGAAAATAATCAATTTAATGACTCTATTAGGAACACTTAAGTAGTTATAGTGCCTGTAATGTAAGAATCAGCTATCAAAATTGATGACAGCTGTTCCTTATGTGGATTTTAACCACTTTACATGAATATACAGTGCTATTCAAAATTTCCCCCCCCCCCCCTCGTATCTTTTGTACGGCTACACTTACATCAATAAAATTTGGAGGGTCAAAATAAAGTGTTGTAAACTTCTCTACGAATGGTAACAGGTGACGTAATAGTAATAGACGACGTCATAGTGCCACTCTTGTCAATAATTTTAAATGGGATCTTATGGCAAGTGATATCTCGTTTGAAAGGCATTGACATTGGCTTCATAGCCATATTGATTTTGTTTGGGTTTAAACTAATTTTGACGGATAAATTAAATAAATACCAAAATTATTGAAATTATTTTTTTCAATTTAATTAATAAAATATCAACAATGGATTCTTATAGCGAGTGTTCGAAATGTGCTCCGTCTACTTCCTGACAGTAATACATCCTATTAGTAAACTCTTGTCGTACTCGTTGGAAAGTGTCAGCTGAAATTGCATTGCATTCTTCAATAATTCTTTCTTTCAAAACGCCAATGCTATCTGGTGCCGTAGTATAAACCTTGGATTTCAAGTACCCCCATAGAAAAAATTTTATTTTGTCAGATCTGGTGGCCGAGGTGGCCATTCTATAGGACTTCGCCGGCCGATCCATCTACCTCGATATTCTCCATCCAGGTAACGTCTTACTGCACCATAATAATGTGCAGGAGCACCATCTTGTTGAGATGTTATTTCCATTCGTAGAGAAGTTTACAACACTTTATTTTCACCCTCCAAATTTTATTATTGTGAGTGTAGCCGTTCAAAAGATACGGAGGGGGGAGGGGACTTTTGAATGGCACTGTATAACGAGTGAAATACCACCCTTATTTTTTTTTAATCCAAACATATCAGTCAGCAAGTAAGAGTATAGTTGATTTTCGTATTTACTACTGGGAGTTCAGCATTTTTATTTTTCGAAATATCCTTGCGCCTACTAGTAATTTTGAAAAAAAAATTGTAGGTTTAAGTACTCGATGCTGGCTAGAAGGCTAATGGTCCAGACCAGACTCCGACATCTCACGTTTCCTTTGTTCCTTGTCCCGAGGGGATAATAATTAATAAGTTTCTCAAGTATTTATGGCCGAACGGCGAAGTTCCGGATATCGAGAGTTCGAGATGGAATTTGGATCTTATGTTAATTATTGCCTGCGGCTGTCTCAATATTCATAACATTTTGGTAACCCCCCGCTTTCAGTTACAGATAGTTGTGCAACTATCAAGTTAGTGGCAGGATCGTAATCTTGATATTATTCATAATAAAATTTAAAAAGTTTTGTTAAATTTTTTGTTCTGAAAATCTAGAGAATAACAGGGAAAGTTTGAGGATTTTCAATGTGTTGAAATCGTGAAAGGGATTTTCTTTCCTTAAGAAATCCTACTGACTGCGCCAGAGATGATGTTCGTAGGGAAAAATTAGGGACTCGTAATTCTTTAGAAAAATATGGTTTTTATTAGAGTTCATTACATTTTGAAAGTGCGGGTTATTCTAATTCTATCAGTTACAAGAAGCAAAAATATATAGAGCATTAGGCGACTAAAATATCAATATATTATCAGTAGTAATACCCCTAGGGTCTTGATAATACCGAGGTAATTTTGTCATAGAGAATGCTGAAAGCGTGTTGCTTCATAATAGCCCAAGGCCGTAGGCCGAGGGCTATTATCTTTGAGCAACACGCTTGAAGGATTCTCTGCGACAAAATTTTGAGTACTTATCAAGACCCGAGGAGTATTCGATAAGATAATTTTTTACTTTGTAGATATCAAAAAATTGATTGTCAATCTGACGTTTAATAAATTATTAGTTATAATCAAACAAATATTATTCATTTTTATTCAAAACTACAGTTGTGAGAAGTACAATTGGTAAATTAATTGAATGGTTAGATGCTATACCAAATATTCGCGACATTTTTAATCCAGTTGTCAGTTTGACGTTTAATTAATTTTTAATAAAAAATAAACACCAAACTGAAAACACCACATGTAGGGTATTATCGCTGTAATACAGCGGTGATTGAATGAAATTTGACACATGACTTGAAATTAAGTAATTTCATTGGTTACTATATTCAGTAAAAAATTATCAGTAGTAATACCCCTAGGGTCTTGATAATACCGAGATAATTTTGTCATAGAGAATGCTGAAACCGGGTTGCTTGATAATAGCCCAAGGCCGCAGGCCGAGGGCTATTATCTTTGAGCAACACGCTTGAAGGATTCTCTACGACAAAATTTTGAGTATTTATCAAGACCCGAGGAGTATTCGATAAGATAACTTTTTACTTTGTAGGTATGAAAAAATTGATTATCAATCTGACGTTCAATAATTTTTAATACAAATTTTATTAGTTTTAATCAAATATTATTCATTTTTATTTAAAACTACAGTTGTGAAAAGTACAATTGGTAAATTAATTGAATCGTTAGATGCAATACCAAATCTTTGCGACATTTTTGATCCAGTTGTTAGTTTGACGTTTAATTAATTTTTAATAAAAAATAAACACCAAACTGAAAACACCACAGGTATAGGGTATTTTCGCTGTAATACAGCGGTGATTGGATGAAATTCGACACATGACTTGAAATTAAGTAATTTGATTGGTTACTATATTCAGTAAAAAATTATCAAAGGTAATACCATGAGTGCTTCAAATTTTATCGACAATTTTTTCTTTTCCACGAAAACTTGTTTATTTGGCAAAAATATGAAAACAAACCGATTGATAAAATCACGAGTCCCTCAGGACGAGGGATTTTATGTAAAATCGGTTTGTTTGAATGTTTTTGCCTCAAATAAACAAGTTTGAGTGATGAAAATAAAAAATTATGTTATAAAATTTGGAGAACTAGTTGTATTTGGGAAGATTATATTTTTCATCAATTGTGGAGTGGAATTTTGTATTAAATGTTCAATATTCTCTTGGGTGATGGCACTGAATCGGTTTGTGTTCATTTTTCAATAAACTTCGAAGCACTTTTAGTTGTCAATAATGACAAATTCAGAGTAAAATTTATTAGGTATTATCCATCAGGAAGCAGAATTATCAGTATAATATACCGAATGATTGGCTAGAATAATGTATTGCTATTGGTTAAAACCACCAAAATGTCAGATTTGGACAAGTGAAAAAAATAATCGCTGTAATACATAGGTGATTGGATGAAATTTGACACATGACTTAAAATTAAGTAATTTGATTGGTTACTATAGTCAGTAAAAAAATACCAAAAAAATACCGGTATTGGTTTTAAAAATTGAATAATAAATTTGGCAAACTGATGAGTTTGAAGTTTGGATAATGTAACACCTTCCTGAAGAGTGTCCAAAAATATATCCTCGTTGTTTATCCTTGTAGCAATCTAATAAGAGATCTATTAGCCATGGCGAATATCCACCCTGCAGTGAACTCGCTTTTTCTAATTCGATTGGTTTTTCACTAAAAATGGTCTGAACTGAGGTTGTGGTATTTTGTTCCGGTCGATGTTCAGCTGGATTTCTCACAGATACTCAGCTGCTCTCCATCTTTAGAGATGCTGCACCTCCCCAAAATCAAGTGATTTTACATTCGAGGGTCTGCTTGGAGCCAAGAAGAATGGAAGCTAGCAAGTAATTTTTCACTCAAATCTTCCAGGAGCTCTGCTAATAATTAATCTGCCATGAATTCGTGGCTTTAGACTTACAATAAAAAGTCACTAATTTACTCGATTTTCCCAAATAACCATTTAAAAAGAGAAGAGGCTTTTCTTTTCTCGAGAAATCCTACTCACTGCGCCAAAGAAGTTTTGATAGGCTGGAATAAATCAGAAACTCTGAATTAAATATGGTTCTTGTTGTAGTTTTGTGTAGTACAGTTTGAAAGTACGAGCAATTCTAGTTCAATCAACTGCTTTGTTAATTTTGTTATTATATTCTCATTTTTAAATTACTCTGTGTGATCTATTTCTTTTTCACACGATTCAGTACATAAACAAGCACGCAATGTCTATAAATCTCAGATACTGTGCTGCCAGCACCATTCTTACAGTGGTTTATAGGGGGGTCAAAGTGTTTGGTCAGTTTTAGTTTTAATGTTTTAATAATCACTTCCTAATATTTGGGGCTCTGGACCTGGGCCATCCCATAGACCCACTGCTACCCACAGCACCACGAAGCATACTTTTATATATTTCATAATCCATTTTAACGCACGATTCTAATTATAGAAGAATATTTATAATACTGGGTGTCTCATTATATTCTGACTGTTTTCAAGAGCTTATATTTTCGAAACGGTTCTAGATAATATGATGCGGTTTCCACAGTTAGGTTTAAAATTACCGTGAGTTTTGTTGTGACACATTTATATAAATGGCGTACTTCCGGTTTACCCGCTAGAAATGTGGCGTATTTTCAGAATACAGTAGATGTAATTTTTTAAATGGGACACCCTGTATATTAAGCAATTTCTTGCAAGACGCATATTTTTACTTTTTATCGGTTCCTTAAAGTTTAAAATCAGTGCACAGAAAGCGAAGTTAGATAACTTTAACTGGGATACTGTAATGATTCAGATATCTTATTTATAAATAATAATCAAGGAGGCGTTAATATGTCACATCACAAAAATATTGCGATCATTGACAGAATGTCACATTGTGTACCAGTTAGTATTTTGAACCAAAATGTTTGCTTTCAACAAGACGGGGCTCCACCTCATTATTCCAACATAGCAAGAGAATCTGTTAAACAACAATTTGAAATAATTGGATTGGTAGGACTGGTCCAATAGAATGGCCTCCAAATTCCCCAGACCTGACTGTCCCAGATTTTTTTGTATGGGGATTTGTGAAAGATAGAGTCTACAACCCGATGCCTGCTACTATTGAGGAATTAAAAAATAACATACGGCAGGTAATGGAAAATATTCCTCTTGAAATGCTGACAGCAGCATTTGACAACTTGGTTCGATTCCACAAATGTATAGACCAAGAAGGAAGACACATAGAACATTTGTTTTAGAGTGCCCTGAAACATGTTTCTATTTGTTTTTTACAGTTCACTTTAGCTAATAAAGTTCCAAGTTTATATCTAAATCATTACAGTATCCTAGTTAAAGTTATCTAACTTCGCTTTCTGTGCACCGATTTGAAACTTCAAAGTACCGTTATAAAGTAAAAATATGCGTCTTTCAATAAATTGCTAAATATACAGGGTGTCCCATTTAAAAAATTACATCTACTGTATTCTGAAAATACGCCACTTTTCTAGCGGGTAAACCGAAAGTACGTCATTTATATAAATGTGTCACAACAAAACTCACGGTAATTTTAAACCTTACTGTGGAAACCGCATCTTATTACCTAGAACCGTTTCGAAGATATAAGCTCTTGAAAACAGTCAGAATATGATGAGACACCCTGTATAATAATATCAATTCAAACCAGCACAGGCTGTTTATGATTCGTATAATTTGTAGGTTATGTTGAATGTCACGTATCATCTCTGCTGAAATCTACTGAAATCAAACTGTCAAATTTTTCAATTCCAATTTCATTAAAGTGAAAAAAACTTTCTGAAACATTACAGTATTTTTTTCTCACTATTTTATTCGTTTCTTGAGCTAAAAAAGGATCTGATTTCGTAGTAAGTTAACTTTGTAGTCGTGAAGTCAAACCAAGAACTCCGGTCCTTTAATGTATTCAACTAAGATCCCTACTAACTCACAAACGACCCTTCGTCTACGAAAACCGACGCCATATTACGATGTACACCATTTTTACACAAAAGCCTCCCCTAAATTGCTTTCGATATTTGTTAGAATACAAACGATAGTTGTGTATTATGTGAATAAATCGTACTCACTTTAGAAATAAATATTAATAAAAA
Source organism: Galerucella tenella (assembly GCA_910591685.1). NCBI lineage: Eukaryota > Metazoa > Arthropoda > Insecta > Coleoptera > Chrysomelidae > Galerucella > Galerucella tenella. Next base: position 3,862 of record CAJUYH010007568.1, on the reverse strand, counting down.
CTATTGAATGAATAGAAAATTATTGGGGAATATTAACATTTTTTACACGCTTTATGTGAGCTTCACTGGTATGTTTTACAATACAATAGAGTACACGCATATTTAATATTTTGCTTGGATATTAATTTATAATAGTAAATATGATATCAAAAATTACTAATAATAGGAAATATACCAATTTCTATCGGAAATTACTCCCAAATCTTAAAATAAAATTCAAATTTCAATGCACTTTCCGACCACAACCCGAGGATTTCCGAACGCTACCGATGATACGTGTGATGTCATATATCTTGTGTTTATCTATGTCAATATGGCCGGTATTGCATTAGATTATGTGTAGTTGTGTATTTATATTGTATTTTAATCAAGCATTAATTGCTTCATCGACGTAAAAATATCATTTATATGTTTGTTTGAGACCATTACGTGTTTGTGTGTGCTTTTTTTTATTTATAAAAGTCAACGTAAAGTGGAAAGTGGACAAAAATATTCGATATTTCCGAGGATATTTCAAAACTTTTGGAAGAATATATTTTATTTACTAGTTCAGTGTTCAGTGACGATTCTTTCATATTTTGTTTTGTGAGTAGATATATGGCTAGCGAAGGTTTTGTAAAAGCACAAACTGATAACTTGCCCAAAGTAGACTCATTTATGCTGCTTGAATTTATGTAGTCAAACAGCATTATCGTAAGTACGATTGAAACTATGTTTTATTTATGTAATATATACCAACCATATTTCGATGTGTGGTCGTAAGAAAATGATGTTTTTATGGTTGATTCCTAGACATATAGGTACATAACCTCAAACTATTTAAGAATAAAAATTACCAGCATAGAAGTAGGTACTTACATTAAAATGGTCTTCACAAACAAAAGTAATGCCCTTCTCTTAAGTGTATTTTTGCTTGCGCCACCAGGCAAAGTAACAAATATTTTGTCTGGAGTTTTAATAGACGTTTTAATCAAAAACCCTTTTTATACCCGAAGGTGTAAGGGTAGGTATCTATATCTAAATATTTTGTTAGTGGGTGAAATAAGTACATTTCTTTTTATTTTTTGCCATCTTTTTTGCTTCTTCCCATTTCACATTTCTTCTTTCTAGTATTTATCGGGCTTCCCACACATCCCTGACTGGTCTGTTGCTTATTCTTGTTGAGTGTCCGAAGCACTTAAGCTTTTTTTATCTAATAATTCGAGTATTGGTTCTACTTCCCTTTCTCACATCCTCGTTTCTTATCCGATCTCTTCGTGTTTTACCCTTCACTCTCCGCAAATATTTCATTTCCATTGCTTGGATTCGACTTTTAGATTTCTGTGACAGTATCCAGCTTTCACTTCCATAAAAGTGATGATTGACCGATAAACTGTTTTTTCTAATTTTGACATATAAAGTGACACTTTTTTAAACTGATTGACATTATGAAACGTCTTACTTTTTGTAACTAGTTGCATAAAGTAAAATTTTATGCAATTGGTGACGAAAAATGTATTTCAAAATTAGTGACAAAAAGAATTATTCTATTTATTAAACTGTTATGTTATAATACAAGTTAAAAACATAAATTATAAATTAATTAATTATTATAAATATTGATAACACAATTATTGCAATTATTCAAATTAATTCCCGACGACATATTTATTCCATTGCTCGAACTTGCTGTTATTTGGGAAGCGGCGCATCATTGCATTAGATGTTTCACCAAATATTTCTTGCACTATAAGTTTTTTATTATTCATGGAATTTTTAACATATCCCTCCGCAACAGAGGTAGATTTCTAGCCTCCACGCCTGTTTAATTTTAAAATATCAGCGCCACTGTCTGCTAGGAAAGTGGCAGAGCTTCTTCTGAAGCAGTGGCCAGTATATAGAACAGGATTTGAAAGACCAAGAAATTGTGCAATAACTTTTGGCAGACTGCTAAATGTGTTAATTCCCATAGGATTTCTGGTACATTTTCCATTCGCATATTTCACAAAAAATCTGTTGTGTTCAAGAACCTGGGGACGCAACTTAATATATTTTCTTAATATTTCAACAAGATTCGTATTTTCAATGTCTCCAGTGGTAATTGCAAACTGCCGTATAACTTTTGTTTTTGAAGGTGGGATATCAACACGAAAATGGCTTCCTTCGTCTATAACATTTTCAACTGGAAGAAATGTTGATTCTGCTTTTCTGCATGCTCCTGCCATTCCAATTATCATTGCAACCTTAGCCATTGAGTATTCTTTGTCATCAGCTTCCACTAAAAATTTGGCAAAATCTTCTTTAATAAAAACTTTCGACTTTTTAGCACTGTACCCGTCCGCTTGCCTTTTAATATATGCTACCAAATTTTTTAATATCAATATTCCTTTTCAGATTTAGTTCAGACCTTAACATTGAGTAAAGTGTCCATAATGTGGAAACTTTTAGATCTTTCTTACCCTCAAAATATGCAAGTAAAACTTTCTCATTAACATGTTTAATTTTGTTCTCATCACACCACGTAACAAATTTTTCGTATGCCAAATCATAAATTGCCTTTGACTTTTTGGGAATTACTGATAATAGAGCATTACCTGCTGCCTCTTCAATATCGCTTGGTAGCTCTACAGAACTTGAATCACTCATTTTTTAAAAATAAAACTAAAAATATATCAATCTCGCTAGAAACCTTCCGTCTAGACTTTTTCACAAAATGTCAAACTGACAACTAACATGAAGTAACAGTAACAAACTAAATTTATGTTGTCCAAACTTTTATCAATTATATTAAATTTTATTTTTTTATTACTTTCTTCAAAATTAGAAAAAATTTTGTATGCAATACGTTACGAAATGAAATTTTGTGTAACTTGTGTGTAACTTGTTAATAGCCTTATTGAAACACTTGTTAATTAAATAGTTAAGTATTCCACCTTTCTATCTCAAATCACAACAAAAGCTTTCGCATAACGATGGTCAGTTTACTCATATACGAATCTTGTCAAAGTTAGAGCAGCTTAAAATAGTTAATACTGCTAAATAATACAGAGCCATTTGTTGGCCAATAATAATTACACGCTCAAAATATCATCCTTCACAGAGCACTGATTAGGCTTAAGGACAATCTTTTTTGAACTCCTAAGCCCTTGAAGATGCTTTTTGGAGTGTTGGATGTTGAAAAGTTATAATTATAATCAGCTAAAAACCATAATTTTCCCATTTCTATTAAATAAACCCCATAAAACTCGACATAAGCGTTACACGTTTGTCGTTCCACCGAAGTTAGAACCGGGTAATTATTGCGATAACGACCGCGTTGTAAGACGCGGCCGGAAAGTGTTCCCCAAGGACCCAGTAAGGACCCCAATAATCCGCAAGACTCTCATCTCCAACCGGGAGGCGGTAATTTATTCATGGCTCTGCTCGACATGACTGTTTGAATCGGTTTGCAAGAGATTTCAACTTGGATTAGCTCCAGTCATAATCACGCGAGTTTCCATCCCCTCGTGTCCCGAATCCACCCTATAAGGGCATTATTTCCTCTTTCTCCTCGCAGACGAAGGAAAGTTTTATTGCTGCAGGATGCCAAATCGCTATCTTGACGACTACTACTTATCTGATTATGGCGTATGTACTGCACTCCAGAGAGGTCCCGTTATATATAGTTAGGTTTCTACAAGGATGAAATCTTATTCTCTCTGGTAACAATATAGTGAAATCCGAAGTATTTTTCAACATTTCAACTACAAATTTATTCATCCATGATATCTTCAATATGTAGTGTACACACCGGAGAATTATTTAGTTTACAAGTATATCCTTGCCTTATAAAAACGTATTTTTGTACAACTGTCATTAAAAGTGACACTTTTAATGATAGCAA
>CAJUYH010007567.1:0-17250 GCA_910591685.1 Galerucella tenella | reverse complement strand
ACTCAGAACATTTATTGGTAAGCACAATGTAGGGACTGCGGTCTTTTTTAAAATTTTTCTCAATGGTTTTCCTGAAAATAAAAAAAGAAATAATTTTTTTTCTTAAACATTCAAGAAAGAACTTCTATGTGTTACAATTTTTCAATAGTTCTGATAGTTTTCAGTGTTTATGAGAACAAAAATATAAACTTCTCAAATGCAAAACATATTTCTGTACTCCCGTACTAGAATAGATTATTAGTTTCGTCATTCCTGAACTATTTTTCATAACGATACAAAAAAATTGACCAATAGAAACATATTGATTGTTATAATCTCCAAGCTGACCAATTAGTTATTTTTTGTCAACACCGCCTGAAATTATACTGTTTCTTGGTTGTAAAGAAAATAGCGTCTGCAACTGTCATGTAATGGTTATCATTACATGATTGTTGCAGAATATGCTATTAGGACACAGTTAGGACATTACAGAAAGAATATAAAATAATTAGGAAACTTCTTTATGCTTACCTAAGAGTTCATTCTCTAAATCCCGTTCAAAGTCGGTCTCAGTAAAATGAACGGAGCACACTCTATGATTTTCAGCGTTGAACGTTTTTGATTCGTGACACCTTTTTATCCATTCTTCTCGTATTGTAGATGACACAAAATCTTTATGTGATGGAAACCGGAAAAAACTTAAGTCTCTTCCAGTTTTTTTACAAGCTACAAAACTATTGTTACACCCTGCTACAGCGCAACGTATTCCAGGCATCTTGGAACTAAAAATCGAAATATTTAAAATCCAAATTTTCACATTGAAAAGCAGAGGTTTTTGTCGGGTAGAAAAATGGATTTTTAAAATGTCTATCTTTTGAGAATGTGAGGCAAAAATTTGAAGAGAATTTATACCATTATATGAAAGTGTATGGGACTCAGTTTGTAAATTTATTGAAATAGAGCATTTTTTATTCCCTTTTATCAAAACATTTTTTCAAATTCTCTCTTATCTTATTATATTTTATGAAGAGATGGGGTTGCTGTGATTAGGCGTAAATGATATGATGATGGTTTTTATAATTTTTGCCATAAGACGTCTCCCTCGAGATCAAAATTGACCTGCCCGATAGAAATAGGGAAGCTTTTCTAAAACTCTATTTTTTTAACAGAAAAACTACTGTTCTCTTTTTAATGTGACACATTCTATTATAATAAGATTAATAATAAATAAAATGTATACCTACCTAAAAGTAATCTCTTGATTAGTAACAGGCTTTTTAGTCTCTGTAAACACACTAAACATGGACTAAATAACTCACTAATTACTAACTGAATAATACTAAATAATGTAACGTTTATTCTAATTTATATTTACAATTAATTTATATGTACAGATTTATATTCAAATACAGTCCTTATTTAATAATTTATATAATACACTAAACACACACTAACTATAATTTATATGAGAGTCACTTTATCGAGGCGCGATTGCTATCTTCCAGTATCAACACTAACTGACTGACTCACTCCGCTGCGATGGTCGTCGCCTATTTATACTCGCACGTATGTAGCTCTAGTAAACTCTGGAACTCGAAGTTTTGGTGGATGCGCTGGGTTTTTCTAGATGTTACGTTTTCTAGATCATTCTTGAAAATACGGCGGAGGAGCCATAGTCGTATCATATGGGAATTTCACTGGGGGGCACTAATTGAGCACATTAATGCAGCAGCTCGCGTAACATTGCCCCCTCCTTAAGAGACAGTTCCTCCTGGAACTAACTAGGAAACTGAAACGAGATGACTGTATCGGCAACTGGTTCCCTTGTTACATTTTCCAGTTGCATGGAAGTAACATGCGACCGTCTTCTCTGTTGTCTGTGTCTCCCGTGCTCGGCCGCAGACTAGTACCTGCACTTCGGTGTCTCGGAAGATTACTTCTACCATGTTACGGATTATTCGCCAATCTAAATGCCTACATTCAATCTTGGGCATGGCTAGCCTATGCACACCCAATTCAAGCACATGCTCCCTCAAGCTTCGTAATGCTTCCCAGACATCCTCGTACGTTGGTCTTTCGTCGAAGGTGTTTCTCGTCACTAGGTGGAAATTGTAGCGGGAGCCATCTTGCAGCTTCAGAGCTTTACCTGGTACTGGTAACTGGTCTTGCAAACGTCGGGCGCCACTCTTCTTTATGAACAGAGATGCTAGCCCACGTGCATCGGTTACGCTGGCAGGGATGTTTATTGCCAGTGAGTATTCCTCTGGAACGGTAAGCATGTCTTGTCGTCTCTCAGTGGTGACGCCGAATCTTGCTTTTCCGGTACCACCATAAGCACCCATGAACTCTCCAAAAGCAGGATCGGCTACTTCCTGAAGCTGGTTTACTTCCTCATCGTGGTCACCCTCGAATGGCGCTAATCGGTTACGGTGTACCACCTTTGGCTTTCCGTTTGGGATCTTGCTGATACGATATATGACATCGTTGATTCGTTTCTTCACGAGGTAAGGACCGTCCCAAGCTTTCTGCAACTTTGGAGAAAAACCCTTTTGTCTTCTTGGGTTATGCAGCCAGACTTTGTCTCCTTCGTGGAAACCTCCTTCTGTAGCTTGCGTATCGTACCTTTTCTTCATCCTATCGCTAGCGATCTGGAGATTCGATCGAACCAGCTCGTGTACGTCGTCCATTCTCTTTCTCAGCTGGGTCACGTAATCTTCACCAGCTATGTCTTCTCCGGGTCGGCATCCAAATTCAAGGTCGCAGGGTAATCTCATTTCGCGTCCGAACAAAACTTTTGCTGGTGTTTGGCCGGTAGACTCATTGATGGCGGATCTGTAGGCCATCGCAAATAGCGAGAGATATTGGTCCCAATCTCGCTGATGGTTAGATACTACTTTAGACAGGTATTTGCCAAGAGTTCTGTTCATTCGCTCTACCATTCCGTCCGACTGTGGATGCAAAGCCGTAGTTCTCGTTTTCTTCATGCCGAGCTTTTCACAAACTTCCTGGAACAGCTGGCTTTCAAAGTTTCTGCCCTGGTCGCTATGTATTTCCAGGGGCACTCCATATCGGCAAATGAACTCATTCAAAAGCACGTCGGCAACAGTTGCGGCTTCTTGGTTTGGAATGGCATACGCTTCTACCCATTTTGTGAAATAATCCATCACCACCAAAATGTACCTGCTGCCATTTGCTGTCGGTGGAAACGGTCCGGCAATGTCCAGGGCAATGCGTTCAAAAGGGCTTCCGACATTGTACTGCTTCATAGGAGCCTTTCTTCTTCCTTGTGGTCCATTGGTCGTAGCACAGGTAGTGCACTTCTTACACCAGTCCTTCACATCTTCGGAACTGTGCATCCAATAAAACCGTTCTCGCACTTTCTGGAGGGTCTTCTTCACACCTAGATGTCCTCCTAACGGACTGTCGTGTAATTTCCGCAGTACTGCTGCTACCCTTGTTCTTGGAATCACCAACTGTCTTCTACTTTCGGAACCTTCATCGTTCTCGATTACTCGCTGTAGCAAACCGTTTTCCAGAACCAGCGAGTCCCACTGGGCCCAATACGATTTCATCGTTGGCGAATACCTTGAAATCTCCTGCCAAGTAGGTCGACAGTTTTCCTTTTTCCAATGTCGGATTTTCTTCAAGTCGGGATCGTTCTCTTGTTCCTCTTCCAACTTTTCCGGTGTCCATTCGTCGCTGGTCACCGTGGTTCTTCGAATGGCAGCTTCCTTAGCTTCTGTTTTGGTGCAGTGAGAGCACTCTGCTGGGCATGGTCTTCTAGAGAGCGAGTCTGCATTTCTGTGGCTTATTCCGGCTCTATGCTCAATGGTAAAATCATATTCTTGGAGCCGCTCGATCCATCTGGCGATTTGACCTTCAGGGTTCTTAAATTGCATAAGCCACTTAAGTGCGGCATGATCGGTTCTAATCACAAATTTCTTCCCATACAGATACTGATAGAAGTGCTCCACGGACTTCACTACTGCTAGGAGCTCTCTTCTTGTGACGCAGTAGTTTTGTTCTGGTTTGGAAAGAACTTTACTAAAATATCCCAGAACTTTCTCTTGTCCTCCTTGAACCTGTGATAGCACTCCTCCAATTCCAACATTGCTAGCATCAGTATCTAGTATAAATTCTCCCTCTGGTAGTGGATAGCCGAGTATAGGTGCAGTAGTCAAGTGCTTTTTCAAGGTTTCGAACGAAGTTTGACAGTCTTCGTCCCAGCGAAACTCCCTTGCTTCCTCTGTAAGTCGTGTCAAGGGTTTAGCGATATCTGCAAACTTCTTTATAAATCGCCTGTAGTATGTACAGAGTCCAAGGAAGCTTCTAACTTGGTGCTTGTCGATGGGTCTTGGCCACTTTCGTACGGTAGCAGCTTTTTCTTCGTCTACAGCTACACCATCCTTGCTAACTACATGGCCTAGATAATTGACTTTGTTTTGAAATAGTTGACATTTCTTGGGGTTGAGCATCAGTTGGGCAGCTTGCAACCTTTTGAAGACACCTTCCAAATTCTTTCGATGTTCTTCGAATGTCCTTCCCAAGACTATGATGTCATCAAGGTACACTAAGCATGTCTTCCAGGACAACCCTCGCAATACGTTTTCCATCAGTCTTTCGAACGTTGCGGGGGCATTGCACAGCCCAAATGGCATAACGGTGAAATGCCATAGTCCAGATCCGGTGGTAAACGCTGTCTTTTCTTTATCGGCTGGATCCATCTCTACCTGCCAATATCCAGACTTCAGGTCCAAGGTAGAAAACAATTTGCTACCGGCCAGCGTATCCAGAGTATCGTCGATTCTCGGTAGAGGATAGCTATCTTTCTTTGTAACATTGTTCAATTGCCGGTAGTCCACGCAAAACCTTGTGGTTCCATCCTTCTTCTTCACCAGAACTACCGGAGAGACCCAAGGGCTGGTAGAAGGTTCTATTACCTTGTCCTCTTCCATCTCGCGAACAATTCTCTCCGCTTCCTCTCTTTTGGCCTGTGGTAGCCGTCGAGCCGATTGTCTTATCGGTTTAGCGTCGCCGGTGTCAATTTTGTGTTTGACAGCAGATGTTCTTCCTGTCTTTCCTCCTTTTGGTACAAAAAGAGATCGGTATTGTAGCAAGAGTTCTCTGATTTTTTTCTTCTCTTGCAGGCTAAGGGATTGTCCAGCCACTGCTATCATTTGTTCAAATTTATTGTTGGCATCATTGGAAGTTTTTGTTTGATGAATTATTGACGCCACTGGTACGCAAGTTCCAATTTTGGTCTCCTTCTTTATAGTTATGGGATGGTCATTTACATTTATAATGCGTACAGGTATTTCTTCGGCAGCCATGACTAACCCTTTTCCTATCAGGATTCCTCGACCAACCTCTTTATCATGATTCCATGGTTCCATCATGACCGGTGTTCCTTCTTCGACGGTTCCTTGTAGCCTTGCCACAGTGAAAAATTCACTCCTTGCGGGTACAACTGTATCCTCCTGTACGGCTACCTCAACAGTCTTATCCTCGTGTGGGTGAAGGAATACTTCCTCAGAACCTACTCTAATCACTCGGTTCTTGAAATCTAGCTGGAAGCCATGTAGGTTCATAATGTCCATTCCGAGTATTATGTCCTCTTCGATATCAGCGACAACGACAGTGTGGGTGAACTTCTCTGCGCCAATTCCCAATTGCACCGGTAGTTCTCCATGGACATTGGCGCTTTCACCTGTGGCAGTCCTGAGTCGCAGTCTCGTCGGTAAAAGTCTTTTCCGGGTGTTGACAGTCTCGGGGCGAATAATAGTCCTCGTTGCTCCAGTGTCCACCAATAGTGTATACTTCCTACCATTAACTTCACCATCCACGTATACACTATCATCGCGACATTTCAGAGAGGCTATTAGAATGAGAGGGTCTTTGGAAGGTCTTCGGGTCGAAGCTGCCCTCTGAAGGTCGCCCCTCCCTAGTTTTCCTGCTGGGCGTCTTTGTTTGTAGCAGTTCTCGGTCGCTTGCACGGACTGCGTACATGTCCCATTTCTCCACAATTCCAGCATCTCACAGTTTTCGATTTTCCATGTGAGATGCTTTTCATCATGTTGACGATCTGGTCAAGCTTGTTCTCCACTTCTTCGTCTGCTACAGCCCTCACCTTGCCGTATACTCCGGAAGCCTGTGTAGCTGCTTCGTACTCCAAGGCTGCAGAGAGTACGTCGACCAGTGTCTTGTGCCGAGCCAAGCGTAGAGTTCTCTGCATTTCATGGTCACGAACTCCGTCGATGAATGTCTGTACCCCTAAACATTCCATGACATTCTCCGGTGCCGATGGATAGGCAAACCGCACCAACCTCGCAATGTCTGCTTCGAATTCTTGCAGAGTTTCGTCGCGTTTCTGTTTGCGGTTTTTCAGTTGCGACTGGTACAGATGCTCCAAGTGTTCCAGGCCATATCTCATGTTCAATCGCTTTTTGAGTTGTTCAAAATCTTCGGTCTCTTCCACTGGAATGGTCTGGAGGATATCCATGGCGTCTCCTCTAAGGGCAAGAGTTAAATTCAACGCTTTTTCTTTCTCACTCCAGTTGTTTGCCTTTGATGCCGCCTCGAATTGCTTAAGATAGTTCGGCCATGACGTTTTACCATCAAATGTTGGCAGTTTCACTCGGCTGTTAATATCGTTCTCCCTTTTCGGTTTCAACTCTACTTTCTCTGCCAGTTCGTCGTTGTTCGGGGCTTGCCTAGTTGTAATATCCGGGTGATGACTAGTCTTCCTTTCGATTTCTTTGATTTTTTGTTCCATTTCTTGCCCCATTCTTTTAATCTTTTCTTCCACGGCAGAAATTTCATTTTTTATATCCGTCGAAATTTTATTTTCCATGTCCGACAATTTATTTTCCACTTCAGCGGCAATGTCATTTTTCATTGACAAAATATCAGCAGAAATATCGTCTTTCATAGTAGAAATATCATTTTTCATGGTAGAAATCTTCTCGTCCATGGAGGAAATGTTAGCAGAAATGTCGTTCTTCATGGTAGAAATCTTCTCGTCCATATTAGCAGAAATATCGTCCTTCATAGCAGATATTGACGAGATTATGGTGGAGGACTCGTCATTGAATAAGAATGTTTCTGGATCCAAGTCTTCACTTTCCAGTGCCATTTTCAGTCTTTCAACTAATTCACTCTTCTTACCGGACGTTTCCAACTCGCGATTTTCTAATTCTGCTTTTAGTTCCGTCACTTTCAGGTCACATAATCTCTTAGCCATTTTTACGTAATTATTTATTTATATTATCCCACTTCTGACACCAATGTAACGTTTATTCTAATTTATATTTACAATTAATTTATATGTACAGATTTATATTCAAATACAGTCCTTATTTAATAATTTATATAATACACTAAACACACACTAACTATAATTTATATGAGAGTCACTTTATCGAGGCGCGATTGCTATCTTCCAGTATCAACACTAACTGACTGACTCACTCCGCTGCGATGGTCGTCGCCTATTTGGACAGTGTTATTCCATAGTGTGTTAACCCACAAAAATTGGCAAATCGACCTTTTATTATTTTTGATTGCTAAAATTAGTAAAGCTTCCGTTAGTAAAAAAAGTTTTTGAAAAAGAAAATTTTTTTTCAAGAAAATGTTAAAAAATTTAACCCACATTTTCCGTTAATGACGTATATATTTCACAATATTGTTTTAAGTTCCGTAACTCGGTATTACATTATTTACACATATATATAATATTGCTTTAATGTATCAACCACCACTTAACTCACTACGGCAAAATAACAGTCGATAATATAAAGTACTGTTTTAATTTGAGAGATTATGTTAACCCTCCATAACTTATTATTGCAAAATTCGACTACTGTTATTCAAAATGCTTTAAATGTATCAATTCTGGGTTGAAATATTATGGCAAAAATCTGTTCGCCTTTTGGCTCGTCTATTTACGGAACCGAAATATGTTATGTGTGTTAACACTGTATGGTATAAAATTTCAATTAGGACGAATAGGACGAATTGAATGTTTTAACCAACTCTTGAAGAGTTAGAATACCAGCATAAAGAGCATTTACATAAGGCATCCAAATTGAGACAACAATTGCGCGATGATTTAAAATTTGCTAAAACTCACGATTGTACGGAAACTGATCGGGGTTTCTTCAATGTCTGGTTGGAACCAACTGCTAGTAGAGGCTGCTAAGAAGTTGGTTCCTGTTTAAGGAAACATATATGAGTTCTTAAAACCTACAGCGACACATCTTATTTTATGGTCTGATGCTTGCGGAGGCCAAAACAGAAGCATTAAATTAGTAGTAATGCTTCTTCATATTCTTGAAAATCATACGAAACTGGAAAAAATTTCTTTAAGGTTCCTCCAACCAGGACATACATTTTTACCCAATGATTCCGAATTCGGAGAACTGGAATGTGCTCTGAAACTTCAAACACGACTTTATACAGACGATGACTATATTCACGTGATGGCAACTTGCAGACGACGGAATAAATTTACAATTAACAAATTGGGAAAAGATGATTTTTTTTCAGTTGAACCTTTATTAAAGACAATTATTAACCGTAAGTTTGACATAAATGGAATAAAAATAAGCTGGCTGAATACTTTTGAAATTGAAATGAGAAAAAGTCAGCCTCTACTGCTCTTTTTAAAATAAAAAATTGATTCGAAGACTGAACAACACGTAGATATTGGAAAACATTTGAAAATTAAAAAAATGGAGTATCTTAAAGATATTGAATTACCCTTGCTATGGCCCAAAGGGAGAAGCTTGTCTTCTGCCAAAACAAAAGACTTAAAGGACATATTAAAATTAATTCCTTCTGACGCTAGGAGTTTCTATAACTTTTTAAGTAATACAAGAACGTCTTCCTTCACTGATGACGTCGAGGGTTTCGGAGAAACACTAGATTTTGAAGTTGAAGAAACCGCAGATGATGATTAACAACTCTTTTAATTTCTTAGATTCGGTTTTTTTGAATTAATGAGATTTTTTGTAATGTTTTTATTCCATTTGTTAGAATTGGAAATATTTATTTGTTTAATAAAACTTGTTTGATTTTGAAAATTTTGTAGTGTTAAATAATCTGTTTATATTACATTTTGAATTAAAACCATTATTAATCGCAATATTTTCACTCTCTTCACGTTCTTGATACTATCTATATTCTCATAAAATATTATATTCCACAAGTTAAGCCACACGGAAAACCAAAGCTTAAGTTTTTAAATTTATATTTCAATATAGTGTTAAGCTCCTTAGCCGAAAACAAATTTTCAGACAATCCTCTATTTTCATTTTGCCATTATGTGTTATGTGGCTTAACATTTTTTATCATTGATGAAACATACTGAAAATGCTATAAGTGAATTTTGCAATAATAGACTTTTGCATTTTATAAATGTAACATGATAAATATTGCGATTTTCGAATTATTTTCTAGTGTATTTAGGTGTCTCTTATTGAAAACCGATCAAATATTGCTTTTAATAAAACCTAATTAATAAATCTAAACCTATTTTGTCAGTTAAACTTTAAACGGGTCTAGCTCAAAATGGCTGTGATGTGGGTTGAAACAGTATGGTATAACACTGTCCATTTATACTCGCACGTATGTAGTTCTAGTAAACTCTGGAACTCGAAGTTTTGGTGGATGCGCTGGGTTTTTCTAGATGTTACGTTTTCTAGATCATTCTTGAAAATACGGCGGAGGAGCCATAGTCGTATCATATGGGAATTTCACTGGGGGGCACTAATTGAGCACATTAATGCAGCAGCTCGCGTAACAATAATAATAATAATCAATCATCGCAAAAAATAAGAAAATAGACAACTTTATCAACAACAAGTAATGCGGCTACGAGTTTCGTCTTAAAAACAGCTGTTACAATTATCAATAGTTACAACATGCACTTATTACAATACAGTTCAAAATCTGTCTTTGTTTAATACACATAGAAAGAGAAGATAAACATATAATTGATGGAACACCAATGTCGACAAAAGAACGTTGCTGTGACGTCACTGGTTACCCAAATGGCTAGCGTTGCTCTTATGGGATTAATCCATCCTATCCTATTCTCATTTAACATCCTTGATCTCGCCCACAAGGTAGCGCTACAACGATTATACACAGTGTATAATCGTTGGTAGCGCTATCTTAGCAACCATATCTTAGCAACCATATTATATGTATAAATCACAAAGTAAGTGGTTTTGTGGTATAAATTGACGAAGTAATTTATGTAAACTTAACTTACTATATAAAAAAATTATAATATGAAGATTGTTATTAATATTCTGTTACTATTACCAATAAGAGAATCTATACACACGATAGAGTCACCCTTTGTTACCTTTAACGACCCTGGTGTTATATATAAAAAAAATTAAACAACGAATCTACCTTCAAAATAAATGGTTTCAAAGTTACACCATGTTCAAGAGTCCCTTCTAAAATATATACTTATATATGATTGAGGTTTACAAGTTTGAACTGTCAGCTAACAAGTGAGTTTTTGTTATTTGGCATGAATTACCGAATATAAATTTTATTGTGATAAATTATGATATAATAGATTATTTATCATTTACATATATCATTTTCTTTTAGATCACTCCAGTATATTTTCCTGGAGTTTGAAAATATGTTTTAATTTGAAAAAAGAAGATGAAGAAACAATAAAATTGTTGTTATAACTGCTCAAATGAGGACCCTATATCCACCTCTTATCTGTATAGGTTTAAGAGTGTTGAAATTGTTGTTGAGTTCCAATAAAGAAGGTACTACTTCTATAACAATTATCCACAACTAGGTCTCACGTCCAAAATCCAGGCTTACTTCTCCAACTCAGACAGTGCCACTAATCAGAAGGCACATGGAGGAACAGGAAAGAGGTATTATCCCAATGTGTAATCCCAGTGGCTGATAAATATCAACAGTAATAAAATTGGAATAAAAGTGAAGTTAGAAATAGTAAAAGGGGAAAAAGAAGGCATAAAAGACAAACATTCACTCAAGTATATTACCATGTATTGGAAAAGTATAAAGTAGGGGGTATATCTAATTTAATTTTAAGCTTACCTAAGTTGACATGTGGCCTTGAAGTAGCTTTGGGTTATCCAAAGTTTATGTCAATAAATGAATTTCATAGGATATCAAAGATATATACAGGGTGGGGCAATCTTCTGACATCGGAGGATTACATCGTTGTGGTGATAGATAGAACTTTATAGTTTTGTGTGAGCTAATACAGTTACTGAGAGCACATTTTGAAAATACTTTCGATTCTACAGGGTGTTCCAAAACCACGTAGCAGCACAAACTTACATTTTTTTAAATGGAACGTACTATATTTTGTTTAAGAATCGAAAAGATCTCACCGAGAGCGTTACAAAAATATAGCACTCTAATATATTATAAGGGTGTTTTACAAAGATATGACCAATTATTAGCAAAAAAGACCTCCTCTTTAACACTCTGCAGAACAGTAAATTAAAATAAATCAACAGGTCTTTGTGTTCAAATGTCATACACACATCATTGGCTGTGCTCAGTATTAATTACTTTTTTCATCTGTGGCTTCTTTAATACAGGGTGAAACAAAACGCAAATCAAGCAATATCTCAAAATTTTCAAATGAATCACCCTATAAGTCTTTTTACAATTTGTTAGTACAATTAATAAACTTTCTAACGATGTAATAGGGCATTAGTTAATGGAAATCGTAGATATTTTATGATAATGGTCAAAAACAAGTATTTTACCTACACAAATAAAATGGTATTGAATTTTTACATGCAACCTCTTGCAAATTTTAACATTCCTAAGGCATATATTTTAATCGTAATTTGGATGCATCTACAATATCTAATCGATGAAATAAAATGTTTGCTAATACCTGGAATTACCAAAAATTTCATATTTATTCATGTTTCACTTTCAAGAATTGTTATTATAGGCTTGTTTGAGAATGGGCGAAACATAATCAAGCCATATTTTTGATTATATCAAGTGGACTACTATCAAAATAGTATCTATTAATAAATGCCAAAGAAATATTGCTGTATTCTTCGTTTGTGTTTAGGAAGTTGATTCAAACACAATAGTTAACTTGTGGTTCCAACAAGATGGAGCATCTGTATATCAGAAATTTTACCGACAGGTGGATAGGACGTGGTGGACCAATTTCGTGGCCTTCTCGATCTCACACCGATGGATTTCTTTTTATGGGGATACATCAAGCAGCTTGTGTATCAAACGTAACGCATTTTCCACAATAACTCCAGCTATGTTGGAAATAGTAAGATCCTCGTTTTTGAAAAGAATTGTATGGAAGTAAAAGATCGCCATTTTGAACACTTAGCATAAACTACTATACTTTTTATAGAATGTCAATGTTCATTTATGTAAATGTAAGTGTTCTTATAATGTTGGTTTTCATAATTGTTAGTTTTTCAAAAATAGAAAAAGTTGGAAAATGAATTACAAGCTTGCATTTTACATAACTAAGATATACTGTTTGTGGTGACTTGAGTAATTATTTCGTAAAGACTACAAACTGCTTTTATATTTATTAGTACCTACCTACTATAATGACATTAGCCTACTTACAGTACAGTAAACAAAAATATTTTTTCCAACATAATACCTTCTTTCCTTCCTCTAATGGTAAGAGTAGAAGTCAAAGATATTTTAGATGCATCCAAAATTACGATTAGAATTTATGCCTTAGAAATGTTAAAATTCACAAGATGTTGCATGTAAAAATTCAATACTATTTAATTTGTGTGTGTAAAATACTTGTTTTTGACCATTATCATAAAATATCTACGATTTTCCATTAACTAATGCCCTAAGTTTACCACATCGTTTGAAAGTTTATTAATTGTACTAACAAATTGTAAAAAGACTTATAGGGTGATTCATTTAAAAATTTTGAGATATTGCTTGATTTGCGTTTTGTTTCACCCTGTAATAAAGAAGCCACAGATGAAAAAAGTAATTAATACTGAGCACAGCCAATGATGTGTGTATGACATTTGAACACAAAGACCTGTTGATTTATTTTAATTTACTGTTCTACAGAGTGTTAAAAAGGAGGTCTTTTTGCTAATACTTGGTCATATCTTTGGAAAACACCCTTATAATATATCTCGTAATATATTAGAGTGCTATATTTTTGTGAAGCTCTCAGTGAGATCTTTTCGATTCTTGAACAAAATATAGTACGTTCCATTTAAAAAAATGTAAGTTTGTGCTGCTACGTGGTTTTGGAACACCCTGTAGAATCGAGAGTATTTTCAAAATGTGCTCTCAGTAACTGTATTAGCTCACACAAAACTATAAAGTTCTATCTATCACCACAACGATGTAATCCTCCGATGTCAGAAGATTGCCCCACCCTGTATATCCACATATATACATAAGTACATTTGAAAACATTCTTAAATATCTAAAATTTTTGTAATTAAATCCACAAAATGTGATAGACATTGGTCTCAAACTAACCAAAAAAAGGAGATCTTTTTTTTTGGTGAACCACTTATGCTCACTTGCTCCTTATTTGCTAACTCACTGTTCAAAATAACACAGTGTTGAAATTTAAATAATCCATTAAATTGCTATCCTAGCACCATTATTAGGGAATATTGGTTAAAATGAACTCATCAATCTGTAAAAGTTATGCTAAACTACAATCAGTTAGTACTAACACCTTGCTTTAGTCTCAGTCAGACAATAATATTTCGAGGTTAGAAAAATTATTTATTTTATTTCACATATTAATTTTTTCGCAGGTCGCTGGTATAACCTATTTTTGTGAAGTTTTTGCTGCAGTTCAGCAAAAGAAAGTGCTCCTAATCTCTGTAGGACAAGTGTAGGCATAGTCCTATAAGTAATTATGGATTCAACTTTCACCAGTGTGAAACAGGTGCGAACATCAAATTTCTCACTAAATGGAAAATCCCGTCTCGTTGATATCATATCAAAATACAAAAGCAATATTGAAAACCAAGAAACAGATAGTGAGTAAGTAATTACGTTTATTCATATCTAAACATTTTACAAACATAAGTTACAATTATAAATCATCATGTTATGAAATAGCTTAAACTTGTCACAATTCAGAAATAAATCGTCTATATACAGCCAATTATAGTTTGGCAACTTTATCTGAAGCTACGCGGTATCGGTAAGAGGCGAGGAAACATGGCGCAAAAACGTACAAATGGCGTACGGTACCTATTTTGCCGAATAAAATTGAAATGCAAATGTCACTGACAATACTAACGCCAATATCAGTCAATTGACGGAGAGGGGTCAATTGAGAGGGAAGAACACACGCACGCGCTTTCCAATAAGAAGTCAGCTTTCGATAAAAATCAACAATTATGTAATTCGGGGGGTGTGGTAATTATGGTTTTCGTACAACGCTGCCAGAGCTTGAAGAAGCCCAAACAAATTTGGAAAAGTGTCATCTTTTAATCATGAATTTAAAATTAATAAAAAAAATCCAAGGAAACAGGCACATTGGAGAATTAACGTTCAATCATATTGTTAATATTGTTAATAATAAAAAGTCCCTTTTCTTATTATTATCACTACATATTTAACACTTCAGCTTTTCCATAGTTAAACATGGCAATATCGAATGTTTTCGACCGCATTCCTTTCACAGTTTCAGATAAACTTGCCAAAGTATATAACGGTTATTCATTCATCTTCATTCATACTACTTTAGAGGGTAATTAAAACTCTATGAAAATAATAATGTACAACATTATGATTCAACTTAAATAAAAGCTAGTTAGTTTCTTATACTTTGTCTTCTATACTGTAATCGTCAACAGAATAGAAAGCGTTGCAGAGAAATTTATGTAGCTCTATTTTGAATTCACTGTAGGTTCCATTACCGACAGTCCTACATGCGTGGTTAAAACATATGACACCCCAATAACCTCCAGAATCCTGACAAATATTTAGTCTATATCTTATCTTGTATTAGTGTATATATTGAGATGATATTTTTGATATGAAGGATTCAGAAACATTGAAATATAAAAATATGTTAAATTACAAAATACAAGAAAGATGATCAACAACAGAAATAATAAAAAACATTTTTATTAAAATAATTTGGTTTCAAAATATTGAGAATGGATGTAGATCTTAAGATGAATATTGAAAAAGTTTTATATGAAATTTAGTTAGTATAACTTAGAAAAATGGCAGTATTAAATAATGAATTAAAATAGTAATATGAGATCATTTATTGAAAACTAAGAATAATGAAGGAAGAGGACATATTATGTACAATATTTGTAAATAGCTATACGATTTATAAACTAAAAGTGTTAAGTTTGGAATTGAATTTGAGTGTAAGTAATGAAATAGACATATTTTAGACCTGTTTAAAAAAAGGCATCGTCGCTTTTCATTAAAAATTGAAAATAAATCCAAGAGCATTGGGAAGGAGAGAAAAGTTGTGGATACCTAGGAGATAAGGTGAGGAGAGGTGACTTAAGCTGTCAGAGAAAAAGATTTTAAAAAGAAATCCTCGGCCTTCCCATGTAAATGAATGAATGAATTTTTGTCTTTATTTACAAACGTGTACAACACATTTGCCCCAAGAAGGCGAAGATTAGCTAGAAGCTACTTTTCAACTCTTTACCTTCAAGGGTTACAAAATATGAACAAAAAATATAAATATATATATATATACAGTGTGTCGCATGTAAGATGAAGACACCCCCATATTTTCGTTCTTTGAAAGATTACAGATTTGAATTTTTGCAGAGTCATACATGTTGATGGGCCACATCTTTTAAGTTAATCAATTGAAATCTGAACTTTAATCTCAGCCTACTACGATTTCACAAACTGGGTCACTTTTCGATATTTTGCTTCGCGTAAAAAATATCGAAAAAATATATTCGAAAAAGTTGTTTAGAATATCATTTCAACCCCACATACCGAAATTCATCAAAAAATTCGTATTTTTCATTTTTCAATTTTTTTGCCCGCTTACATTTATTATTACAAGATATTGTTTAATTTGATCAATATTCCTTTGAAAGTGCTATTTACTTTACTAAAATATTTAAATACATGACACTGTGTCAAGATTTTAATTTCCACGGCACAATAATTATCAAAATAAATAATAATTAGTAAAAAATGAGAATATTAAAAATTGGTATGTGGGGTTAACATAATATTCTGAACAACCTTTTTCAATAATATTTTTCGATATCTCTAACGCGAAGCAAAATATCGAGAAGCGGTCCTGTTTGTGAAATCGTAGTAGGTTGAGTTTAAAGTTCAGATTTCAGTTGACTATTTCAAAAAATGTGGCCCATCAACCTGTATGACTCTACAAAAATCCGAATCTGTAATTCTTCAAACAGCGAAAATATGGAAGTGTCTTCATCTTGAATGCGACACACTGTATATATATATATATATGTTACCGTATTCGTTCACCCTAGGTTGCATATATAATTAGCTTATTAATCACTTTTACTATTTGTCGTTATCACTTCCTTTTCATTTTATGCTTAGTTGTATTTTTATTACTTAACTCATTTTTATATTGTATAAATCAGTTTAGAACTGGAATCCAAATTGTTAAGTTGCTTCGTAATATAGTTAGTTTTTAAAAACACTTTCTCAGTTAATTAAAAGTTAAGTGGCGCAGTCAGTAGGATAGTCAAACGGTCGTTAAAGTAGATAACAGTCGGTTCATTTCTATGATTTATTGACTATCTGAACCAAGTGAAATTTAAATTTAAATTTTGGAACTCTTAGTTGGGTGAATTGAGTAGCTCAACTAGAAGGTCTTAGTGGTGCAAGAAGACAGAAAACTCAAGAGAAAATTGTGTGTTCCTGTAGCTTCGAGCCAATGGAAAGGATCTTCATCATTTTACTGTAAGTGTTTTTATATGTCGTATAGAGAAAATATACATTATAACTTATCTGAAACATCTGACGATTCTGATTCAAATTCTGATTCAAGTATTCCCAGTTCTAGCTCACATTTTAATAATAAGAAAAAAATAATTTTCAATTCTCCAAAATTTTTACCTTCAAATATAATAAATAAAATGGCTACTCCACAATTGCCCGTTTTGAGAAAAGAATACCTGGACATGATTCCAGACTTCAATGGCAACAATGCTTTACTTCCTAGGTTCATAGAAATTTGTGAAAGATTAGTAACTAAATTTTATAATACTACAGATGTAGGGGATTTTCAAA
>CAJUYH010007565.1:0-17252 GCA_910591685.1 Galerucella tenella | reverse complement strand
AGTTTATCTGCTATTTCATTTCCTTCTATTCCAGTGTGTCCTGGAATTCATAGTAAGGTGACTATGTTGTTCTCGCCTAGTTCATTGAGTTTGTCTAGGCATTCCCACACCATTTTGGAACTGATTACACAAGAGCTCAGTGCCTTAATGGCTGCTTGACTATCCGACATTATGATAATCCTTTGTCTTCTGTATCCTTTATCAATATTGAACTGGGCGCACTTTCTTATGGCGTGGATTTCCGCTTGAAAGATACTTGGGGTTTTTCCCAAGCTTTCAGAGTGTTTGGTTCCTGGCCCGAACACTCCTATCCCAGTTCCTTCTATTGCTTTTGAGCCGTCTGTGTACCATTGAATGGCATTCTTTCCAAGTCTGGTAATGGTATTTGGATCCCATTCCTTCTTGTTGCTCATTTCCGTAACGAATTTCTTTGAAAAGTTATATTTTTTCATCATACCGTCTTGTGGCATGTCCCAGGTTGTCTGATTTCTAAGAAGTGAGGAGGTGTTTTTTTTAATGATTCCCTCTCTACTTAGTCTGTATCTTGTTCTTTCTGCAACACTTTCCACCACCATATGTAAAGGGGTGAGGTTGAGAATCACTTCCATGGCCGCCGTTGGGCATGTTCTCATTGCTCCTGTAATGCATATACAGGCTAGTCTTTGAATTTTGGAGAGGTTTTCTCTCGTCGTCAATAGGCTAGTTCTACTACACCAGGCAATGGCTCCATAAGTGATGATTGGTCTCACTATGGCAGTGTACATCCAGCTTAGGATTTTTGGGTTACAGCCCCAGTTTGCTCCTGCCAGATTTCTGCACACCATTATAGCCATTTTTGCCTTGTATGTAATCTCCTTTTCGTGTTTGTTCCACAGGAGTTTACTGTCTAAAGTTAAGCCTAGATACTTGACTTCTTGTCTCCATTCAATCTCGTTCCCATCAAGTTTTATGGTTTTGAGGTTGAGTTTTCTTTTCTTAGTGAAGGCTATCAGGATGGTTTTAGTGGGGTTTATGCTAAGTCCCACTTGCCTACACCAGCTATTTGTATAGTTCAGACCCTTTTGTACAATATCGCAAAGGGTGTTTTCGAATTTTCCCCTGGCTGTTATGACAATATCGTCGGTATATCCTTGGCAGGATATACCGAGATCCGTCAAACTACACAGGAGTTCGTCAACCGTCAGACTCCACATTAATGGGGATGCTACTCCTCCCTGTGGGCATCCTCTGGTAGTGCAGATGGAGACAATGTCTTTGCTCGTCCTCGTCTCTGCTATTCTTGTGGTGAGCAGTTCCGACAAGTTAAATTAAACTTAAGCTTAATTATGACCTTCTTTTCAACATGGCCACCACCAGCATTTATACACGCATTTAACCGTTTGGTTAAGGATTGTCTGACTTTAAAAAATGTAGCAGGATTGTTTCGTATTGAATTGGCTGCATCTTGAATTCTATTCCATAACTCATCTCGTGTATTTATAGGTCCAGCATAAACCATTGATTTCATGTAACCCCACACATGAAAATCAAGTGGATTAAACTCGTGACTGCGAGGTGGTCACTGAAATTCACTACCACGTCCAATCCAACGGTGAGGGAATGTTTCATTCAGATGTTCGCGCACAGCAAGTGAAAAATGTGGAGAAGCACCGTCTTGTATGAACCACATATTTCTTCTTAGTTGTAATGGATTTCCCAAGAGGTCGACTAAGTCATTATTTAAAAAATTCAAATATGACTCTTCATTTAAATTAGGAGGTTATTCAACTGGGCCCAGTAATGTATTGCCTATTACACCGCACCACACATTTATTTTAAACTCGTGCTGGAAATGTCTATCTTTTTTTAAACGAAGGTTTTCGGTTTCCCAGGCATGACTATTTCGCCAATTAAAAACTCCGCGTTTGGTGAAGGTTGCTTCATCCGTGAAAAGAATGTTATTTAGGAATGTTGGATTTTATTATTCACTTTTCCTTTTAGCCACTGACAAAATTGAACTCTGATTCGATAATCTCTTGAAAGTAAATTTTGCACAGGTGTAAAATGATATTGATATAAATTTTCCTTGAGCAAAATTCTAATCACGGACGGTTGGCTTATTCCAATAGCTGTAGACAATCGACGAGTGCTTATTCCAGAAATTTGCGCAATTCTTACCAAAATTTCATCTTCTTGCTGCGGAGTGATAATTTTAGGACGCCCTGTATGATATTTTGGACGAAATGAACCTGTTCCACCCAATCGATTATGAATATTTTGAACTATCTTCCGGTTTGGCTGCCTTCTGTAAGGGTACATTTCACGATATTTTCTGGATGCTGCTTGCCCAGAAAAACGTTCTTATGCGTAAACGTATAACATGTCTCTCATTTCCTCGTTCGAAAAGTGATTATGTCTCGGAATTTTCATTTATGTTAGGACAAGAATGAATCAGTTTACCTAACAATAAAATGTTTTGAGCCCTTTATTAAACGTCAAAGCTTAACTACACACGTTGTTACTGTCACTGTCAACATTCCATGGCATGCTTGTGTCTTAACAGATTAATGCTACGTCGACCACCGTGAAATGTAGTGCAGTGAATTAGTAAAATTTAAATATCTCGAGAATCGTTAATATTTTGAAGATCAAATAAGTGTAACTTTTTTCTACAGAAATGATGGAGCTATCCAAATTAAATAGATAAGTTGTAAGATGATGAGCGATAAAAAATTTGTAGCTGATTTCATCTAATTCATATGGCGCATGTGGCGACATCTACGAGTTAACTCAAATCCTCCCACACATTCTTGTTTATCCTTACAAAAACTAGTTCATACCCAATTTTCAAGTCATTATGTAAAAAAGTAGCTGATCTAATAACAAAAATCTATTTTACTTTTTTCGCTTTAACATCCTGTACCTCAGTAAGGAGCAGACTAAGACCCATTATTGTTGATGAAAATATTATTATTTTGGCCTTCTGAACGTAAATTTACAATTTGGCCCATTACTTATGAATCACCCTGTATGTTCCATTGGAATATATAGACTTTGCTAGAACAGTTTGATAGATAAATGAATAGTTACCATTAATATTAAATTCAACGCGCGACATATTTATCTGATAATTGGAGAATGTGACAAATGTATTCTATTTTTAAGATTTTTGATAATCTAATCAAAATTTGAAAAATGTTTCAAATGTTTGTATTTGTTCTCCCAATACAGCATCATTATGAAATTTCCAGAATGTGACAAGCTTTGAGGTAGAAGTTTTTCCCGATTTTCTCGAAAAGGTTTTACCTGGACATATCGTGGAATAGTTTTCTGTATAGTGTGACTTTTCAAACTGCTTTATTGAAAGGTCCAACGAAATAGTTGCTATTGAAATGAAATGAAACAGTCTAATTTGTTCAAATATTCATTATATTTGAACTAATGTTCAATTTAATCCTGTGGCGTATTCCGCTATTACCGTAGCTTTATCAAACGGGTATAAATCTACAGTGTGAGCAAAATTTTGAACGGATAATGTTCAAATAGATGATTTTTTTGCAAAATCAATCAAAAACTCGTGTCTCCGTATAGATCATTCAAGAAAATAATAATTTCACATTGTGTGGTTATATTCGGAGTTGTGTAGGTTTGAATCATCATCGTATCATGATCCATTTCTTTCGAAATCCCAACAAAAATCCCAAAATCCCCTTTAAAAATGCGATGGGAGGAATTAAAAATGGATATATTCAATGGTTATAGATGGCGGGAATTATCCACTTTTAATTTATTTATACTGTAATTATTTTGGATACAAGGTCATCTAATCCTTAATATCTTCATTGAGAACTTATCATAGGGAACTTGCCAAAAAAATAAAATCATTCAAAAACAATTAAAATCGTAAGATATTATCATAAGGAACTTCGTAGAAAAAAAAATTCCAATAACGATTAAATTACCTGAGAAATAAAGGGTTAAAATTTGAATAATTTGAACTGCTCTTAAAACGCGCTGCCATTGGTTGTGACGTCAGACCGCACTTTTCGAGTCAGGCGATCGTGAACTGACAATTCAAACAACACTTAAAAACTGAGAAACTGACGCTAACGATTCGAATTCGATAAAAAATCAATAAGAAATGCTTCAAGTGGCTGTCAAACTCGTGCCGGCCGGGTGCTTTCTATGGTTACCGATGCACGAGGTGCGGTGTGACGTCACAGCCGCTGCCGCGCATTCTGCTTCGTTTGAATATACCCGGTAGCGATTGCAACTTCAATTTATTGTGAAATAAGTATTGCGATTCAAGGGCTGATATTTGGTAAAATGTGTTTTCATATATAAACACACATTTTGGTAAAATAAAATAAAAATGGGCAAGTTCCCTATTATTGACCAACATCGAGATCAGGTTATTTCCAATAAACCATTGAAAAATAAGTCTATTGGACACATTGTAATATGGTTCTCGTATTAAGAAGGGTGTGAGTAAAGTAGTCAATAGCATATATTTTTGCCTGGAATAGGGATGCTAACTTATCCAACGATGCTGTTGAACTCAGCCGTGGACTCCAGCTCCTCTTTCTTCATTAGTCTTAGATTCATTAGCGTACCACACCAACGTTCCTCCTTGACTGCATGCTTCCAGTCCATCTCAGTATAGCTGGATATTGTATAAATGGTTGTCGTTGATTTGGTCAACATGCTACCACTTCTTATATCATTATTTCTAGATAACATCTGTGATTCTGGAATAAGTGTGGGTATTGGTTCCAGTCGGTGTTACACTTAGTCCGTCTTTTTTCTTGACTATGCAATATGCAACCCTGTATACAAATTTAACCAAACATCGAAATGAAATGCCTACATTATATCGATTAATGAAAAAGTTGATTCCATCCTATTACATTGAAATTGTGGTTAAGTGTTGATTGAAACGTGCAATGTGGTATCAAAAAAAGAGACAGAAATGGAAAAATTGAAATCAGAGCAATACAATTATTCAGATTATTGTTGGGATTAAATCCGTCCAAAGTAATTGGTGTTTATCATCACTGAATGATAATGTTTCCATCATGATTGACTTTTGAATCAGGAAAATGAAAATGGAAAATGGAAACTGTGAATGATTATAAAATTGCTCTGGTCATACGGACCAGAGATATATGAAAACTTGATAGTTGCTGCATAATATCACTATTATTATCCGTTCCTTGGGAATTTTAATTTCAAATTATTGTAGATAACTTCGTCTAATCCACAAACATAGTCATGTATTTTGCTGACCTGACAAGATACTTCTACTTTTATCTAGAATAAAAAATGAGCGATTTATAGACGTAGACTCGAAATAAATTGGATCAACTCGAAGAAATTCTCTACGAATATCCCTAGAACATATATTGTTCGAGAGAAAACAACATGAAATATTAATCTTATGATTTCTTGGACGAAAAAACTGTGATTTATTGAAAAAAAACGCCAAAGTAGATGTTTCATTGGAAGCAATTTGTAGCTTGCTGGTGGGCGAATTAAATAAAAAAATATATCGAACGTGTTTGGTAATAGAATTTTCAGTTTCCTAGTGTTGGACAGAAGGTTATACGAAGAGTTTACTGCATA
Source organism: Galerucella tenella (assembly GCA_910591685.1). Classification (NCBI taxonomy): domain Eukaryota; kingdom Metazoa; phylum Arthropoda; class Insecta; order Coleoptera; family Chrysomelidae; genus Galerucella; species Galerucella tenella. The sequence continues at coordinate 11,651 of CAJUYH010007565.1, read as the reverse complement.
AGGGAGATAGGGAATTCTCAAAAAGGTTATTGAAAGAGGGAAAGAGACATTTGAATACAGTTACCGAGGTCACTGGGCACTGTAGCCTGAGGAAACATCTGCACAGAATCGAAAAAGTTGGTGTACTTATGTGCTGAAAATGCTACTTTCTAGAACAAATACAAGAGCAGAACACTTTGACAAATATGCCTTGTTTATTGGAGATCACAGTATCTACTATTTATGGATATTCACATGAAAAAGGCTTCAAAAACAGGAGCACATCACTAAACATATCAATCTCTCCAAAACATCTCAGTGCAAGCCGTTTCCATAGAAAATTTAATTCCCACAAAGCTAGTCACTTCCACTTTTTTCCAAGAAAACAGTAACTTCTGGAATAACTTCAAACAAAAACAATTTTTTTAGCAGAATCTCACATGTCCACCATAAACACTTTTGTGGAGCTTATAATCCATTGTAAATCCCAGTTCAAAACAATCCAATAGCGGTTGAAATATGAATATTGAAAGAAATCCTCAAAGTTCACGTGAATTTTAAATGGAAAAGAGATAGTATTGAGAGCTTGAATTTTCAGGGGATCCTTTTTCAGGCGTTTCCATCATGATCTTGAGTCAGGAGCAAACGTCCCAAAAGACACCCTAAGATGTATGGGGGATAATTATACGCTGGCCAAAAAGTCTGAAAACGGCGAATTATCTCGTAAATTGCTAGTTCTAATTGTTCACCTATTTCGGAATACAGAGATTCCAGATTTGATATTTGCAATGCTGCTAGATTTGACGCTTCACTCATAATATTAGTAACTTTGATGTTTTAAACTCATCACCCTATTCAGTAATTATTGAAATCAATACGAGCACCCTCCACCATATATAGCATTTATGATTTTATGTAGTCTGGAAGTTCTTAAATGCACAGCACTCTACATTTGAACATTTAAAATATCTTGAAAACTACATATTTTGCACTGTTTTATGTATTTATCAGATAATTGGACGTTTCCAGACCTTTGGACCACTTTGTACCTATAATTATACTTAAAGTCATCTTCATTAATGTTTGAATACGATAAGGTCTATATGTATAGATAATACAACAGTATCACAAATTATAAAGCTCTCTTTGCTTTAGATTCGTTTTCTCAACTACCAGAAAGTATTAATATTGGCTCGTCAAATAAATTGAAAAGCTTGTATCGCCGGAAAAGTATTTCGCGTTATGTGTTTTTATTATTTACAATTCGCTGAATCCCATAACTTCGCTGGGGATATTATGGTCATGTTCGGGTTTTTTACTATCATTTCATTTTCTTATTTCAACTGGCCGACTTGGATGAGATGCTTCCAGAAACGAATTGCTAGGAAATTTTTTATAAATAACCTTGTATCTTTGAGGTCAAGATCACACTCACACACGCAAATTTTTGGCAAATATCTCAATTCCTATGGGTTTTTGGCTATTTGTTTAGGTCATCAATATTGTAGACAATTAAATTCTCCACAACTTTTGAATGAAAAATGTTTTTATACGTTGAATCGTTTTCGTGATAAATGGCAGAGAGTACGAGGTTGGAGCATAATGTAAGGTCAACCGGAATAGTCCCGGTCAAAAAACGCTATGAAATTTATCAATTATTGATAAATAAATAATTGATGATTACTCTCATTTTTTATCATATTACATTATATTCAATTATCTTTCTACTTTCGTATCTATTTTTAATTAAATATTAATTCATTTAATAACCCTTTCCAGCTCGTGTAGTTATAAAATTCTCAGAGAGTATACTTGAATCATATTTCAATTCTAATATAATTATTCATATTAATATTCTCTTAGAGCTACAAGAAAACATAAATGTGTGGAATGCAGCAATTATGGACATGGGAATGGAAATGAACCAAAACAAAACAAAAATTATGGTCATTGAAGACGACAAAGCGGAAATAAATGTGAGGAAAGATACCTACAGACAAAATAGAGCAAGTTAAACATTTTCAGTACCTTGGGACAATAATAGACGAAAACAGAACACAGGAAGCAGATATCAATAATAGAAAAGTTCAAACTAACAAACTATACTATGCCATGAATACCAAATTTATTAACAAAAAAGAAATATCCAGAGAAACGAAATTAGGAGTGTTTGGAACAATATATCGACCAATACTAACATATGGATGTGAAACAGGAACAGTTAACAGGACAACAAAAAAGTGAAATACAGGCGATAGAGATGAAATATTCAAGAGAAGTGAGGGGATAAAATGAAAAACAGATATAAGAAAAGACCTGGGTATACCATCAACCTAAGAATTTATAGAAGAAAGACAACTACAATGGTGGGGACATTTATGGATATGGATTAAAGAAGACCAGTGAAGCGAATATGGATAACAAAAATTGAAAAAGATAAAAAAAAAGGGGCAGACCAGATGAGGAAATAGCTGAATTACTGGGTAAAATGAAAAGAAGCTGGATAGGAGCGAAGGACTCAGCTTAAAATAGGAAAAAGTGGAAAAAATTCGTGACGGAAAACTAGCTGCAACACACCCTGCACCACTAAGTGGTAGAAGGGCTTTCGGATTATATAAAATAATAACTTTTTAAATGATTGAGAAAAAAGGGATAAATTCTCAATTCATGATGTTACTGAAAATATATGGAAAAAATTACATGAACTGCAGCTTGGTATCATTTTGATAACTTTTTTTTTATTCTTCTTCATCGTCGTCTCCCAACCGATATGGTGTTTCGAAGTAATGAAGAACTGAGACAAGCTTGACCATTACACAAGCAGCTTTTGAAATTGTACGTCCTTAGTTACCAAGATTCCATTCAAGATCAATAAATAACCAAGGTTAGTAGAAGATGACGAGCACAATTTTATTATATTATGTAATTTTCAGCGCGGTTATATAATCCATTGTTTATTTGCGCTAACAGGCGGCTATTCGCTGGCTAAAATGAAATGGTTACGATAATTGACTGTAAATGTCACAACATAACCTTAAAATATGTTTTTTATGTGTTGTATTGTAGCACAAGACAAGGTCATCTATGGTAACTGGAGTTATAACTTGGTCACTGATTTGGCATTCTGGCATTCAAATTTGTGGCATAAAATTGTACGGTTTCATCTTCTCATGACCAGTAACTCAATAAAATTCACCTTATACAATAGAATTGAACATTTATGTTTTCACTGGCTATAAATAGAAAAGGTTCGTGATACATAAGAAGGGTCCTTATCACTAGGAATAATTCCCAAGAATAATTTTCAGTTATGGGAGGATTTAAGAGTTTATGTAATTGAAATTTTCCCCTTAACCCAATCACCTAAATGCCAAAGGTGAATAAGCACATACTTTTATTCCCTTGCAAACATTAGTGTTTTAAAGTTCAAGTTATTAAGCCGCGTCCACATTAGTAGAAATTTATGTGTGAGAATTCGACACAAAGAACCAGGCAGCCGGCTTATGGAGAAATGGGCTTCGGTGGAATTTCATGAATTGCTAGTATATTGTAGTTGACGACTCTCTGAACAATAGTGTCCATGGGCCCAACTCATCCTATTACTAGTTTCAGAGATACAGGGTGTTGAAGTTGGAAAACAGCCATTTTTTATTTTCTTCAATGTACCAAGAATTTTTTCCTGTGATAGTGTTCTAATGACACTAAATATCAGTCCCTTATGAGATAAAGTTTCATTTGCTACAGGGATACTCAAAAATTCAAAAAACGGAACGTTGACTTGAAATATAATTCAACTTTCAGGAATTTCAATATCTGACTGGATTTGCTTCTGGTTGGTTTATAATAATAAGATATGCAAACATTTTTTACAGGGCGGTTCAGAAAGTTGATCGCCCCTGTATCATATATTTAATAGAATTTTATATACTTTGTACTACTGCATGTTAGTCGGTGACATTAAGTCATTTTGAAATATATATAATTTATATATGATATACAGGGCTATTCAAAAGATATGTATGGAAGAAAATCCAAGAATCGATTTTTTTTTGGAAATTTCCCTGCAATTAAATATCTCCTCCGTGAATTTCTGTGATACTTTCATATTACCCTTACTTTGAGTTTGTTCGTCGGATGTAGAAGTTTTGTCAACGTGCTATGATCAGTTTTTTTATCCCGACAATATGATGACAAGCCTATCATTATTTTCTTCATATACGGGTGTCCCGTAAAGGCCACGTCAAACTGAAGGAGAATGTAGATCAAAGGGTGCCCTACCTGCTATGAGAAAATCCCCAGTATAAAAGTCTCACCGTTTCCGAGACATTTAATTATTATAAAAATTATGAGTTTTTGCCCTTCTCAGTAGTTTTTTTTGTGCTGTTGGTACAATTTTACACTTTTCTAATTCATTTACTCAGTAAAGTATTGTTGAATTATTATTCTAACTTCTACGTTACGAAAATACTCCGAAAATTTCAGAGGGGGGCTGTGAGAAATGTTTTTATTAGGAGTTTGGGAGTAGATTTTTTTTAGTTTAGCCCATCGGAGTGAAAACAAAGTAAGTTTTTTCCGATATCAAAATTAGCTTGTATTCAATTCTCACTCTATATACGCGATTGTAAATGAAATGATTATAATGTCATTTAAAATATTAGTAACCTACAATAAATAATTGAATAAAAACCGTCGATTGATACTTTTTTTTTGGGTATAACTGGCAATTCATTTTTTTTACGATTACAAATCTCTTGTGTTATACCATTTTGAAATCACCATAAAATAGGCCATTTATTGATGTAGTGTGCAGCAGTAGCCCAGTACATTTTGTTTTCACTACGATGTGCTAAACTTCTAAAAAAAGATCCACTACCAAACTTCTAATAAAAACAATTCTCACAGCCCCCCTCTGAAATGTTCGGAGTATTTTCGTAACGTAGAAGTTAGAATAATTATTCAACAATATTTTACCGAGTATATGAATTAGAAAAGTGTAAAATTGTACCAACAGCACACAAAAAAACTACTGAGGGGGAAAAATTCATAATTTTTATAATAATTAAATGTCTCGAAAACGGTGAGACTTTTATACGGGGGATTTTTTCATAGCAGGTAGGGCACCCTTTGATTTACATTCTCCTTCAGTTTGACGTGGTCTTCACGGGACACCCGTACATGAAGAAAATAATGATCGGCTTGTCATCATATTGTCGGGATAAAAAAACTGATCATAGCACGTTGACAAAACTTCTACATCCGACAAACAAACTCAAAGTAAGGGTAATATGAAAGTATCACAGAAATTCACGGAGGAGATATTTAATTACAGGGAGATTTTCAAAAAAAAATCGATTCCTTGATTTTCTTCCATACATATCTTTTGAATAGCCCTGTATATCATATATAAATTATATATATTTCAAAATGACTCAATGTCACCTACTAACATGCAGTACAAAGTATATAAAATTCTATTGAATATATGATACAGGGGCGATCAACTTTCTGAACCGCCCTGTAAAAAATGTTTGCATATCTTATTATTATAAACCAACCAGAAGCAAATCCAGCCAGATATTGGAATTCCTGAAGGTTGAATTATATTTCAAGTCAACGTTCCGTTTTTTGAATTTTTAAGTATCCCTCTAGCAAATGAAACTTTCTCTCATGAGGGATTGATATTTAGTGTCATTAGAACACTATCACAGGAAAAAATTCTTGGTACATTAAAGAAAATAAGAAATACAAGCTTTTAAAAAATGGCTATTTTCCAACTTCAACACCCTGTAACTCTGAAACTAGTCATAGGATTGAGTTGGGCCCATGGACACTATTGTTCAGAAAGTGGTCAACTTCAATATACTAACAATTCATGAAATTTCACCGAAGCCCATTTCTCCATAAGCCGGCTGCCTGGTTCTTTATGTGTGCGAATAAATTTATGCTACTGTGGACGTGTTCCCTACGTACAAGGGCCCGCAAAAATTTTCGCCGCTGCCTACACACGCGATCCGTGGCTTGTCGGTTTTAATTCAGAGATCAAAGAGATTTGTGCCGCAACATCGTTCTGGTGTAGACGTTTTTTTCGATGAAGAGAAAATGTGCCGCTTCCATTGTTATGACCCATTTGATTAGGAATAAAAAAGAGGAAACAGTCAAGAAAGACAGACACTATTGAATAAAACATTTATATCAAAATAATTTCTTCCCAAGCGTCACTTTTTTTTGTTTTTATTAAAATGCCATTTATCCTTTGGATCCCACAAAATCCTTTGATTATGATATTGATATATGAAAAATTGATCGTCGTCTTCATTGAGATTCATTTTACCAACATTACAAACTAGAAACCGCCACACACGTGCTGATCGTAGCCACACAGCGCACAACGTAAACGTAAGCTTACATACACGTGTCATTAATTGACAGACGTGAACAATTATTGATAATTTTGAGTAATTTAGTCACCTCAAATCATTTACATTTTTTAATACCCTATAATGTCCCTATGCGACTAACTAGAGCCTCTCTTATGTTTAACATGTCAACGACTGCAGGATTTTCTCCACTTGCTAACATACTGAGATTAGCAAATAAATTCTATTCAATGACTGATTTAAATTTGCAGATTCGTTTAAGCGAATCCGTCTGGACATCTTGATATATTGGGCGTCTAATTTCTATCGTTTTGACCTCCCAACTCAACTTAATTTTTAATTAGATTATATTAGTTTCAATACTTCAAATAATTATGAATATCACTACCCATGTAATGGAGTTGTAAAACTTGTTACTGTTTTCAATAAACATATGAATAGAGATATTTAACAAACAAATCAGACAAATTTTGATACCATTAAGTGAATTGGTTGTTAAAAAGGCATGCAACATTACTTCCATTTAACCCATATCGTAATTTTACACGGTTTCCAAGTATGCAATGGTGGTACCATATTGATCAGCCTATATAATATGAAATGTGAATTGAGACACACTGTACTTTTTATATCAATTGAGAGGGTATTTTCATCAAAAAAGTACCCGACCTACTTCTACTCTCTTTGAGTTATATCTTTTCAGTAGATAAGTTATATGTATTTCGAATTTTTACAGACATATCCGACCATTAAAGGAATAAAATTCTGGCAATACCGACATTGAATTCTTGATAATAAAATATGCGGATTTTCAATTCAAAATGATATTGGAAATACATTAAGGGATCTGGAACTCATGAAAGAGAACGTTCAAGAAATCTTCCACAAACCTCATGCGAGTTGAGGGGGATTTAACATCTTAAGGTTTTTGGACTCACATACGGATTCAAGTTGTTTCAACTGCAATCCAGAATAAATACGGCGAAGAAGGTTGGAATATATATTAGGTATATTTTTCTGTGAACTTGGGGAAACTGAATTTTCTTGTGTGGATGAAACACTAATTAATTTACTCATACAATAAATAATCTTAAAATGTCTCTCGATTAGTTACAATAATAATCGCTCTCCTATGCTTTGTTTTAAACAACAATTACTCCTAATGATCAACTGGTGTGCTAGAAAAGCTCTTTTGTTGATATCGACTCTAACCGTTTATTATGTAATAATTTAAATCATTCTCTTTTTAGATCACACAGGAAATAATAGTATACATACAGTATCCGCCAAAATAAACAGTACCGGAAATAAAAATAAAAATTAATTTTCAATTTCTGTAATGTAAGTGTTCAAAATGTTCACCATTTCGACGCAAACAAGCTTCATTTCGATTTTGTAAGTCAATAAACATATTTATAGAAAGTGGTTGATGTAACTGCCGAAAAATATTTTGTATTCTTTCCCGTAGTTCGGCAATATTCGCCGGCGGATTTTCCGAGTGAAATATTTTGTCCTTCATTATGCCCCAAATGTATGCGTCGGGTGGCGTCAGATCAGATGAATGAGAAGGATATTCGAGGTCTGTTCCCCGAGAAATTATTCTATTATCGAAATGCTGACGGAGTAAGTCTAAGGTGCGCACAGCTGTATGGCTCGTTGCACCATCTTGTTGGAACCATTGTGTGCGAAACTGTAGATTCCGTGCACGGCAAAAGTTATTTAGATCTCTCACAAAAGGTATAATAATTTTCTCTCTATAACGCTCTTGGTTGACAGTAAGTGGATTCTGATTATCATCACGACCTTTTCCGTATGAACGAAAATAATGCTCTACCAAAAAAACTTTTTCTTCCGTTATGAGAACCATTTTTAAATCAAATTTAACTGCAGCGTACTATTAATATATCAACTAATAATGACAATTAAGTCAAATATGACAAATCCATATTACATAAACAACTCCACAGCACTCTCTGTTTCGGTACTGTTTATTTTGGCGGAGACCGTATTTATTATATGACTCAAATAGCAGTATAACATCTCGTTATTTCTCATATATTTAAATAGATAATTGCTCTCGCAAACCAAGCATGTACCTGCTTTTGAAATTGCGCTTCCAGGCTACTCGATGACCGATGTCTAACCAATTCAAAATTAAATTTACATTGGATACATTATTGACCCCTAATTGGATTGTACTATTTGTAATACTCATGAACAGGAAACTATTCTCCACACACTGTTTGATTATTCAATTTACATAACAATGAAACAAAATCCTTGCCTAAAGCATGTTAACTCAATTTTGCATGCCTTGAATAATATCACAATTTTTGAAGCTAGGAAATTTTAGCAATAAATTTGGAATCTATTGAAATTACGCCATTTTATTTTCAATGTATCTCGTTTGCAATATTTAAAATTCATCAATTTTTTAATTCTTTCTCCAGAATAATATCTGTACCTTGCTGTTATTATTATTATTATTATGTTCTTATTTTCGCGAGCTTTCGTCCCGACATTTAATATAAACGCGGACGTTGGTCAAGCGCTCACATTCTTCACTGCATGTTTGGGATTTCACAAGTAACGAGTGCAGGTGTGGAGAATCACTGCTTTCTTTAGGGGTATACATGTGTTGAGAGGTGGGTCTATTTCTTTAGTGCATTTGGAATTAAACCTGTTGCTGAGACAATAATTGGGAGCTTTGTAGTCTACTATATCATATTCATTCGATCCATTCAGCCATTCCCGAGTCGATATGTGTCAACTAGATAAATGCCGTATGCTTCAGGCGGCACCTTGAAGATTATCTCTTTTCCAGAGTCCAATGCCTTACGGTTTTGGTTTCCATGTCACAAAGTCTGCAGCTGAGATCATTATCATTATCGTTATACATGTGATCTTTTACCGGGGCGTGACCCATTATATAACCTGTAATGATTCTAAGCTTATTCAGTAGTTTTCCAGCCCACCTAACACATGTCACCTATGGGGCTATTTTAATATAGTATCTTGGTACCACATGAGCATGATTTCTTCTGCAAAGGGCAGATACTTCTCTATTTCTGCTTTGTGCTTTTTTTGTATATTTGTAAAATTTGGTATCGATATTTTTATCAGGTCCGTGGTTTTTGCTCGTTTATGCATGAGTGTTATGTCTGGCTGTAATGTATTGCGATTTTTTTGCCTGTCATTAGGTATATCTCTGTTCCAGTACAACTCCACTTTATCGCTTTCTGTTACATTTACTAATCTGTATGAGTAGTATAAGGCGTGTGCGGTGATGAAAAAAGTGTTTTCGTGCTATTTGTTGGTGGATGATTTTGCATAAGCTATCGTGTCTTCATTATGTATTAGTTGTGGACAAGTATTGTGCTCATACGAAGCAGAATCACGACAACCGTATGAAATTCCTACATAATTCATAAAATATCCGCACCTTCAATACTGCTCCAGCAATAACGAGAAAATTACTTTGCCAATATCTGTATATGTATATCAAACATATAAGCTCAAGACGAAGGTCGTTTTACTACCCTTGATGCTGGTGTCGTAAATTTTGGATCCTATTGAGAAATTGAAATTTATGTTTTCACGGCAATATCCAGCTTCATATATTTCACATAACTCAATACTAAACGTATTGCATGTGTTATATTCGTAAGAAAATCAAATAAATGAGAGTTATAGATATTGAATGGAACTGAAGACATAAACGAGTTTGTATTTTTGAAATTCAAAAACAATAACTTCTTAAGCATTTCACAAGTCATAAACTAGAATTGTTTTTAATATCTTCTGTTAGTTCCTTGTGGCATTACTTATTCTTTTTTCTCTTATTATTTTGGGAATCAAACCACAATAATGTGTTTTTTTTTTTATTTCGACGTTTCGGTAGCGTTCCAGCTACCGTTGTCAAGATTGACTAGTAATAAAATTATTAAAATAATTTTTGGTCCCTATCTGACACAACGAAAAAATATGACAACTAGACAATCAATGATATTTTGAAGTTTAAGACTACAAAACTTTGTTGTCAGATTTTATTAAGGTCCATTCATAGTAGATCACACCTCTGGTAAAATGTGAAATAATTTTATTCTATGACATTCTAACGATATGATATAGTTCATTTAAAAACCAGGAGGAGTGATTTGAAAAGCCTTACTCACACCACTAAAAGTTACCAGATTAGCTACTAAAGGGTGTGTTCCGAAAACGTAGTCAACAGTCGTGTTCCAAATATATTAAATATGCCTTGATAGCAAAGACATCAGTCATAAGTCGATTTCTCCTCTGATCTGCAGTATATTTTTCAGATGTACCTACGCATTAAACAAAATGGAAGACTTTTTCCTGTTTCGTTTCTTATTCAAACATAAGAAGATTCAGATTCACATCGACAACAAACAAATTATGGTCATTGTTGATGGTGGAAAATTACAGATAGTCAAGTTACTTTAATTATATTTATTACAATTAAATTGAAAAGAATATGACAATTGATAATAAGTTCTGGCAATACTAATACTACAAAAGTAATAGCATTGTAGAGCAATATGCTGTATTAATTTAAACATTTCCAACAGTTATCTTTATGTTGCCGGATTAAGTGTAATAAACCACTTTTCAAATACTTCTTAGATTCCTTCTTTTTAACTTCAAAAACCAATTATGTATTTTCTACCAGACTCATTCTTTTCTATATTGTTTTATATCTTCCATGGCATGTTCTTCCGATGAACTTTGACGATTTCTTCCCAAATATGTATATAACAAATAAATAGTACCTACATTCGACTCGTCAAAAGGTGACACAGATAAATTTAATTTGTTTCAAGAAAGTCTGAACGTTTCTTTGAAGCTTGCAAAATTTTGTCCAGAACATTTTTGTTCTTCAAACGACATTTTTTATTCACTCGTCACAATTTTTCAAAAGTCCTGGTATTCCACCAATATTTTCTGCACTATATAATGTTCCTCTACTTCAGTATTCCCTTAATACTCGCTAAACCGACTTCACTACTTAAAATAAATGTAAAGTAATAATGTACCCACTGCTTGAGAATATTTTTGGGTTCTCATCCAATATTTATTTATTTATCTGTCAGAAGTATCAAAAATGGAAACTATCAGCTAATGTCAATATTAATAAGTGTTGTGTGAAACTGGGCTGAATCTGACCAATCAGAGGTCTACACACTTGCCAACTTAAATTCAAATCACTCCTCCTGGTTTTTAAATGAGGTATTCGCTGTGTGTCGACCGTTGGAGGGGATAGGCGAAACTATC
>CAJUYH010007564.1:0-17254 GCA_910591685.1 Galerucella tenella | reverse complement strand
GGGGGAAATTCGAAAACACCCTTTGCGATATTGTACAAAAGGGTCTGAACTATACAAATAGCTGGTGTAGGCAAGTGGGACTTAGCATCAACCCCACTAAAACCATCCTGATAGCCTTCACTAAGAAAAGAAAACTCAACCTCAAAACCATAAAACTTGATGGGAACGAGATTGAATGGAGACAAGAAGTCAAGTATCTAGGTTTAACTCTAGACAGTAAGCTCCTGTGGAACAAACACGAAAAGGAGATTACATACAAGGCAAAAATGGCTATAATGGTGTGCAGGAATCTGGCGGGAAGAAACTGGGGCTGTAACCCAAAAATTCTAAGCTGGATGTACACTGCCATAGTGAGACCAATCATCACTTATGGAGCCATTGCGTGGAGTAGTAGAACTAGCCTATTGACTGAGCACTGAGCTCTTGTGTAATCAGTTCCAAAATGGTGTGGGAATGCCTAGACAAACTCAATGAACTATGCGAGAACAACAAAGTCATCTTACTATGGATTCCAGGACACACTGGAATAGAAGGAAATGAAATAGCAGATCAACTAGCAAAGAGGGGGACTGAAATACCTATCTGCCTGAACCCTTTTGCGGAATCAGCCCCAATGTAATATTGGAAGAGATAAGTAAAGCCGATAAAAAGAGAAGATCTGACCATTGGAAAGATCTAGTAGGTTTTGTGGAATGGAAGAAGAAACCTCCATCCACATACTTTCCAACTGCACAGCACTTCAGAATCCTAGAGCACAGCACCTAGGAAATTTCTGGATAGAAGAGGAACATTTGCCTAAGTGGAAGCCTGCAGACATCCTAAAATTCCTCCGGGAAATAGGACTAAAGGAACTACTAGTTTCTGAGACTCTCCTCAGAAACTGAGTAGAAGTAAGGGGTCACAATAGATCTTTGAGGTCTCAGTGAATGTCACCCCAAAACACACATACATACATACATACAACATATTAGTTGTCATTTTCATAGCTTCCTTTGATAAATTATCTTTTTGATATTTACAGTAATTACTAAAACTCAGATTTTCAACATATCATAACTCAAAAACGGTACAAGTTAGGGGTAACATATTATACATTTTTGAAATCCGAAAAAAAAACCATTCCAAAAATGTGAAAATATACAGAGAGTCCATTTAAAAAAGAACTATTATTTTTTGTCTACCCTTTAATTCGCACGCTACTGATTTATTAATAAGATATTAAGAAAATTCAGCTGTAACCAAACAACTTTTATATGAGATTTTTGTTTCGAAAAGTAATAATGATGATGGGGGTTGGGTAATTTATAATAAATAACCCTGTACACGTAGGTACACGTTCAGATGATACCTTTACAATGTCTGCTATCTCTTTCAACTTCACTTGATGGTAATTCAAACTTATTTTGTTTGTTTTTTTATGTTTTCGTCAGTAACAGCCATTTTTGGACGTCCACTGCGTTCACCGTCTTCGGTGCTCATTTCACCACGTTTAAACTTAGCAGACCAATCAATGATGATTGTTTTTCCTGGCGCAGAGTTCGGAAACTGTTCTTTAAGCCAATATTTTTCTTCAGCTATATTTTTTTTCTTTCAAAAAGCAATATATTTTTTTCAAACACAAAAGTGGCATCACTAAAAACTCGATATCTTGAACTAATCGTTCGACTGCTGTCAAATTTTGACAAATAATCATTTGAAAGTTAGTACTAACTGAAAATCATATGAGTTTAATTCTAGTACCGCCATGTATGTAACAGACTATGGACTTTTCAATTGGCCTAATATTTCCCGATACAATTATTTCAACAAATATCAGTACTTTCAATTACTGATTAATCCATCTTTCATAACTGTTCAAATGGACTTTTTTGTCTTTTTTTTATATTCCATTTTTTTCTTCCGATCAAATTTCTGGATCTCCCCATTCAAATTTAGCACCATAAACATCGAGCAATCCACACTCCATTAAATATTTAATACCTTGATTATACTTATTAATTTCTTGATATATATCCCATGACAAATATGTAGGCTTCATTATTTCAAATGGAAGCCATTTCATTTCTCATCATCCTATCCAATTTTCATCTCTGGATCCAACTTTGTACCAGCAGATGCAATTTCTTGTATCCCTCGATCCAATTTCCTCCTCAATTTTTTTCTCCAGATTCTATTTCCAATCTCTAAGTACTGAGCCTTATTTCTCTCATACTTTTTGTGAATTTACTGATTTTACAGCAAATGTATCTATTTTAGACTGGTCTTACTCCACTCATGGAAGCCGCCAGCGGTGGTTACGTAGACGTAGGTAGAGTTCTTCTGGATAAAGGGGCCGATGTGAACGCCACTCCGGTGCCGTCTTCACGAGATACGGCGCTCACCATAGCAGCCGATAAAGGACATGTCCGATTCGTCGAACTGTTGTTATGTAGAGGAGCGCAGGTCGAAGTTAAAAATAAAAAAGGGAATTCACCTTTATGGTTGGCCGCCAATGGCGGCCATCTACCAGTCGTTGAGCTGCTATATAACGTCAAGGCCGACATCGATTCTCAAGATAATCGTAAGGTTTCTTGTTTGATGGCGGCGTTTCGAAAGGGTCACGTTAAAGTAGTTAAGTGGATGGTACATCACGTAACGCAATTTCCTAGCGATCAAGAGATGATGCGGTACAACGCTACGGTGAGCGATAAGGAACTTTTGGAAAAATGTCAGGAATGCGTGAAAATCATTCGAGCCGCTAAAGAAACCCAAGCCGCCAAAGCTAACAAAAACGCTTCTATATTACTGGAAGAATTAGAGAGCGAAAAAACGCGCGAGGAATCTAAAAGATTAGCGGCTGCAAGAAGGCGGGAACGCAAAAAAAAGAAGAAGCTAGAAAAAAAGGAAGAGCGAAGGAAGTTATTGGAGGAGAATAAAAAGAACGAGAACTACGACGAAAAATCCGATCAGAAAGACGATGATAAAGTCGAAGAAGATGATAATGTTCCTGAAGTCAATCCGGCTAATCGGAACGGCGATTCTAACGATAAAGAGGAAGGTGATAGTGGCATAGATGCCAACAGTCAAGGAAGTTGCTCGAGCGCCGATTTAAAATCGAAGGATAAACGTAAAGAGAAGAAGAAGAAAAAGACCAACATGAAGAATAACGATCTGCATAACCGTTCAAAGGCTAGCTCCAGCAAAAATGCGGATAAGAAAACGGTAAGTTTTGGCTTTGCTTCTCAATTTTTTCATTTGTATCACATTAAGGCGCGTCCACACTATGCCGCTGTATAAGATTTCGATGTAGCCCCGACCGTCAGGTCTGCTAGTTAGCACGTGCTTTCAAATGGAGTGGAGGAACGAGAAAGTTATTAATTGCCATGCCATTTACATTCAGTCCAGACAAGTACATTGATATGCTATCGATTTCTTGTGAACGCAGGAAAAATACCTTTTCCTCAACGTCCTCGGGTATCACAAATGGTGGAAGATACGCAGCGGTTCGTTCCCAAACAAAAACTTTGCACCTCACCGATATCCAGTGAGAGCTGATAATAGTGTAATTTATGTACCGGGTGGCCAACTGAGAACGGCCGTCGGACATATCTCAGGAGTGGATTATAGGACATACAGAGGATTTGGAAACAACTACATTTACATTTACAAATTATTGTATATCCCCAAAAACATTTAAAATTGGGGACACTATTCAAAGTTTCTCTTTATCTCTTAATTCTCATGTGGAATGTTCAAAAACTGATTTAAAATAAAATTTTAGAGTGACCCGTCTGAACTAGAAATGCCAGATAAAAATGATAAAAGTCAAGATAGTAAGACTAAGCAAAGTCCATCCGTGCGAAAGGTAATGGGTTTCAATCAGATAAAATCACCTGCCGATAGAGACGATTTCGAGGCGACAGGAAACGAAGTTTACGTATCTACGAAGAAAATTAAATCCGTGTACGAAGAACCACCACCAGTTCAGTCTACTAATAAAAGTACTAGCCCCAAACAACCGAGTAAACGCGAGGAAGGTAAGTTGGCGCTATCTACTGAAAACGATCATTTGTATTTTAAATTTTCAATTTTTTCAGGCTGGAAGGAGGTAGTAAGAAAATCTTCTGTCCAAACGCTAACTGCGTCCGAGTCTGGTGTTAAAAAGGTCTCTGTTCCCTTGAACGCCATTTCTAGGGTGATAGGCAGAGGTGGCAGTAACATTAACGCGATCAGAGGAGCTACAGGTGCACACATCGAAGTGGAGAAACAGAGTAAAGGGCAAGGAGAAAGAATTATCACGATAAAGTAAATTTTTTAAACTAAAAATTTAAATAGTACATTGAACAAAATTTTGTCTATTTCAGGGGCTCCGCTGATGCGACAAAACAAGCGCATAATTTAATCGCCACTCTAATTAAAGATCCGGACGTGGATATTTTGTCGATGCTGCCTAAAACGAATAAAATCGCCACCAGCTCAACTACCCTTTGGGATAAAACGCAAATTGGAGTAAGTTGAAACTTTTTTTTATTCTAATAAAATTTGGTAAATGTGCTTTTTTCTTGCTTACATTAATTAAATATTTCGCTTATTTTGTAGACTAAGAAAAACGCCGGGAAAATCGTAGTAGTAAGTTTAACTACCACTTCGGTTACGCACCCAAAGGTAACCCAAACCATAGCCACTTCTACGATAACTACTAGCAGATTTTCGACGACTACCACTACGAAACCTCGTAGCACCAGTACTACAACGCCAATGCGACCGACGGCTCCGAGATTGGTAGCTCAAGCGGAAAAGAACGCTGCCGCTCAAGCACAAAACCAAAGTATTCGTTCCTCTATTACCCATCCTACTTCTTCGACTAATAGACTTCCGTTAACATCCAAGGTGATAACATCATCTATAAATCAAACGTTTGCTGCAAAATTAACCGAAACTTCTTCATCGAGTCTGTTAATGATTAATACCAATCACACCGTAACGACTAGCAAACCGAGAGTTTTGGGAGTGCCCCAACCGACTATGGGCCCTGTTTCACCCCAATTACCACCTCCTAGTTCGGCTAATACACAATCTTCGCCGAATAGAAGTTTGAGACCGGCTCCGACTGCTTCGGCACCTCCTAACATGCAGCATTTTCCAAGCCCCGGTAAAGTAGCTCCAATATTTTCTGCTGCTGCTCATACCAATAACACTGCCACTAACATGGAACCGATTCCCGGTGGTTTGAGAAGCTCGACGCCAAACGGAGCAGTACATTTAAATGTAAGTTTTAAACGATTACCTACTGATTAATTTTTTTCCATTCAGATTTTTAGCTATTCGTTTTCAGAAACATTTTATACTTATTTGTTTGTCTTTCCATCTGTCTATGCTTCTTTTCTTCAGTCAATATGTATGTGTTTTTGTCTTTCTATTTTCGCTTAGATTTTCTGACATTTGACTTGAATTTTCTGTTTGCCTTTTGACTGTAATTCTCTAACTGTCTAGCGGTTGTCTTTCAATATATCTTTTTGTACACTTTTCCATCCGCATCTTAATATTATGTTTGCATATCTCTGACTTTTGGTCGTCCAATCTGTCTGTCTTTTATGGTGGAATTCTGAGAACATCTGTAAGCCGAAATCTGTAAGAGTTACAGGAAATGCGATTCTAACCTTACCCGTTACTTACAGATTCGTAAATATTTACGGGCTGGACATCTGTCACTGTAAGCTGTACAGGGTGTGGTACAGAGCGTTGTATTATTATTATTATCTTTTTTCGTGGATTATTAGTTAAAAAGTTGTAGAGTTTTTAGTTTTAATTTAAATAATTGCGCCTTTAATTAGTGGTGCAACTCTTCCCACTTTTGTATTAAATTATTGGGATCTAAAGTAGGGTTTACAGTATTACTGCGAAAAATGTAATCATTTTCCAAGAATTATAAGTATAACTCCAATTGCTCCTGAAGACGTATTTTTTATCCTTTTTACACCGTGTGTTCTACAAAATACGTATATTTAAATAAATAAATAACATGTTAAATTTATTATGTCAGTAGTTTACTTACGCCATTCTTTTATTACAAATTGTAAAAATATCAATTAGTATTAAGGTTTACCAGGTTGTTGAATACTTTTAATGGTTTTGAGGTTAGAATTTTGACATTATAAACAGAAGTGAAGTTGAAACCTATAAGGTATAGATCTGTAACTATGACTCCTACAGATTTGGTTCCAGAATAGCAAATTTTACAAATCTGTAAAGGTTCAAGTTACAGATCCTATATCTTACAGATTCTGTAGCTTATAGGTAAATTCTCAGAATCCCAACATTAGTCTCTCATTTTTGTGTTTATGTTTGTCTGTCTTTGAGTCTATCCTTTATTCCGTCTGTATTTGACTTAAATTTTATGTCTGCCAAACGGTAATTCTTCCATTTGCTTGTTATTCTTCTTGACAGTCTCTGTTTTTCTTTTTGATTGTCTGCTTGACTATCTTATAGATATTTTTCCATCAGTAAATCTTTCCGTCTGTCTTTCTGTCAGCCTTTTTGAGCTTAGGTGTGTGTGTCTATTAGTTTATATTCCGGATTAGTTTTTGTATTAGTTATATCACAAGTCTTCACCAATCACTTTCCTCATACCCTTTTTTGTCTTCCAAACTTTTACATAATTTTTTTTCACTATTTAGAACGCGGCAATTTCTCAATCTATGGTTCAAGAAGAAACACCCAATTTACAAGCGACATCGGAATATTCATTATTTTACGCTGGTGATCATTGGAATCGCAGAGAGCAAGAATCTCAGAAGCCAGTTAATTTTGCTGCAGTTACTGGCGGTTCCAACGCCCAAACAACTACTCAACACAAATTCATAGACCAAGAACCACCGCCACAAGTAGATGCATCGAAAGCACCCGGGTATAGAGGTGCCGCTGTATGTTCACCAGTTTCTTCCAAAACTAGTAGTAACAGCACGACACCGCCGAATATATCTGCAAATAACTACGTAAGCTGATTTTTTTCTCTATTTCTCTCCCTTTGTAGTATATTTATAGATCGTCATTTCAATGAGATATCTTTTTGTAGAGCTATCAAGAGCAAACCAAAACACAAAATCCATTACCGCCTATAGGGAGCAATGTAGCACACAATAGACCAGCTGTTTCGCAAAATAACGATATATTTGGAGAATTTCTCAAACACGGAGGAGGCGGAAACGGCGGAGGAGGCAACAACATTCCAAACATGCTAAATTTATCTAACGAAGCGCATTTGTTGCAGTCCACTTATAATCCCATGCAGAATTTAAATTTTTCACAACCTCAGCAGGTAAAGAGATCAATAATAATTTGTTTTCCTTCCAATATTGTAAACTACGCATTGTGACACTGTTTTGAAGGGCGTAAGTAACAATTAACAAAAAGGTATCGATTGCCGACAAGACACATAATATGAACTTTACTTTGCAAACTTCTTCATCAAACCTGGAAATTCAGGAATCGGTTAAATTTTTGGGGGTTCACTTGGATCCAGGGTTGACTTGGAACATCCATATCAATCATCTAAGCTCCAAGCTGTCCAAAATAACTTTCATAATAAGAAGCCTTTCAAAAAATGTATCCAGGGACACCCTACTGTCGGCTTACCATGGATACTTTAATTCCAATTTATCCAGAGACGTTGTGTCAGAATTATCGCAGGGTTAAAATATCGAGATTGTTGTAGAAATAGTTTTGCACAACTGAAACTCCTTATACTTCCATGTACTTTTATATTTCACTGTCTAACCTACATAAAACCAAAGATTACAGAATAAAAATATAAGATGTTTCAATCGTTCGAATTTATCGCGTAAAGCACCGATGCCGCTGGTGACTTGGATGGTACAGGACGTCTAGCGCTGTTATTTTAGAACGGTGTTTATTGGTTGTTCGTGTTTTATATTTATGTTGTATAGATTTTGTAAATTTATTACCTAATTAATTGTTGAAATTAGCAAAAAGTCATATTAATATTTTTCTCTTTAATAGCAAAGCTTAAACACTAAATTTTTGTAATATTTGCTAATACAAAATTACGAATTTATTTTTATAATAAGGATATTATATAAACAAGTACATTACGCAAGAAAACACAAAAATTCAATTATATAGCTAACCAAAGGGGAATTGGTCAGGTTTTCTTTTTGAACGAATTTACTAAATTTTCTTTTCATCATCCATGTAATCAATTTTCTTTCAAATATTATGCCAGTCTCTATACCAGAGTTCGTATTTATTTTACTCTCAAATGTCTATATTGAAAGATTTGAAAAACAATAGATTAAATTTAACACATAAACCAAACTCCAAACTTAGTATTTTACAATGTATCCTGCAGCTGCTTCTCTTTTTACTGTTTTAACCTTGTCAAACCTTTGTGATAAAGAATCCTTCTGTAAGTTCCTTGTGGCATTACTTATTCTTTTTTCTCTTATTCTTTTGGGAATCAAACCACAATAATGTTTTTTATTTTTTATTTCGACGTTTCGGTAGCGTTCCAGCTACCGTTGTCAAGATTAACTAGTAATAAAATTAATAAAATAATTTTTGGTACCTATCTGACACAACGGAAAAATATGACAACTAGACAATCAATAATATTTTGAAATTTAAGACTACAAAACTTTGTTGTCAAATTTTATTAAGGTCCATTCATAGTAGATCACACCTCTGGTAAAATGTGAAATAAAATATTTTATTTTATGACATTCTAACGATATGATGGTCTACTAGAAATGAAATCCAGTGAAGTGCACGTTCCAGGAACGGTTTTTATTGGGATAGCGCTTTTTTTAGCTTATTTTGGAAATGTTGTTAATAAAACGCGTTTGTTGTTACTTTTTTTGTGTATGATCATTTTTGTTTTCAAAACATGTATAACTCAGTTTGGTAATTTTGTGTATTGAAGTGTGTCTCGATTAACAACCTGGATAAAAACTTATGATGCTATCCTGATAACGCAGGTAATTGATTATTGAAATTTCTCTTTCTAACATTGGTAACCAAATTTGACTACATTCGGCTGAAATACTAGCTACACATTTATCTGCATTTAGTTGTATTAAAGCACTTTCTTTGATTTTTCGTCTTTTATTATTGGGCTCTTTCAATATTATTTTTGTCGAATCCCATTGAATGTTATGCCCCTCTTCCCAAGCATGTTTACAAATACCTGACTTAAAGAACTCCCTATCTTTGATGTATTTTTTATGTTCACTTATTCGGACTTTCAATGGTCTAGATGTTTCACCTAAATATAATTTGTCGCATTCACAAGATATCTGATATATGCAATTTTTTGAAGATTGTTCTTCATTTTTTGGTTTCGTTTTTGTTAAGATAGATCTCAAAGTATTGTTAGATTTAAAGCTGGTTCGAATATTAAATTGATTACCAATTTTCTTAATTCTTTCTGACAAACCCCTAACATTCGGTATTGTCAAGTTTTTAAAAATTATGTTAGCTGAATTATTAATATTATTGTTATTATTATGGGGTATTAACAATGAGTCTTTCTCTATATCATTGATTTCTTTATTTACAAATTCTGCCGGGTAATTATTGGCATTTAAAACATTTTTCAGTAGAGTTTTCTCCTTTGTGAAATGATTATCATTAGAACAAATGATTCTGGCCCTATCGTATAAAGATTTTACTACCCCTTTTTTAACGCTTATAGCATGATTTGATTCAAAATTCAAATACCTATTAGTGTGTGGTTTGATTCCCAAAGGAATAAGAGAAAAAATAAAGAATCCTATTAATTAAAATATATTTTTCTCTAATTACCCCTGTATAGCTTGAAATAAAATAAGCTTTTCGAACTTATCTGGTATCTACCGGTCTCGTTATTGACAACAAAAGCGAGTCGTCAACATAATTTATGAGAGCGGCGTCCGTTTGGGACAGCAACTTGGATCAAATAATAAAAAAAAATTAATAGAATTCCAATTTTCGAAATTAGTTACAAGAATAGATATCAAAAACCAGGATAGCGCGCACACACACATATCCGTCATTTTCATGGTCGTATGTCACATGACGTCACTAAGGGGGGTGCGTGTCATCACGCTAAAATCCCGCGATGTTTTTTTTTATAAAATACTATCAAAACAATAATGAAAATTACTAAAAAAAATCCAATTTTCCTTGGCCTTTAACTTGATAGTAAAAAAATCGTTTATAGCATCAACAACAGACCGCCAGCATGTCCCGCCTCAACCCGAAAGCTCCAGAATACTCCAGCTACAACATGCAACAAAACAAACAACAACCATCTCCACACATATATAACGGTTACCAAAATAACATGTATATGCAGAAACAACAACAACAGCAGCAACAACAGCAGCAGCAACAACCACAAGGTGTTGATAATTACCATCGAACGCCCGGGGTAGGGGGTTTAAATACTTCGCAAAATCGTTTGTGGATGCAAATGCAACCGGCGTTTACACCTCAGCAATCGGAATTAATTAGTGGTCTTGCTGGTCTTACTCTTCAGAGTCTCGCCAAGTATACCGGAAATGAAGTACTGGAAAATGGCGGTGAATTGGGTGAGTATTAATTTTTTTTAGTGTGTGTCCCTTCTAATTACAAACCAGAATGGTTATATCTTGCAGATATACCCACCCCATTTAACTTGGAAGTGTTATTCATTGCCTGTCGGGGCATATGGCACGAGAAGTAGATGTTTCTTCTTAGTTGCTGTCAGTCAGCGCATGCCTATTTAAAAAACACTTTTCTCATCAAAATTTTGTCTTGAATCATTGAGATATTCAGCCGTATTCCGTATCTTGTATTTTTAACGATGGTCCGTTATGTTAAAATAACGATCGTATTTAACTATATTGTTAACTGTTCCGTGATTACCTATCAAGCTTCCTTAACGATATTGTTGAAATTATGTTAAAAAGAAGTAAGTTTTGATTCTTTCGAAGCGAGATGGAACGATACACCTTCAATGAATGTAAAAAGAGATGGATTCGGTCCCGTTAGACCCGTCAGAGTTTAATCTTTATATAACTTACCATCAAACGCATGACAGAAGCAGAGACAAGGGTTGTCCTTGACAAAAGTGCAATTTGTACAATATAACGCGAGGAAAGTTTACATTCAAGTGTACTTAATATAATTATAAGTGGAAAAACAAGTACGCCTTCCAAAAGCAAAAAGGCCACAGTAAGAGATGCTGTTGGAATTTCTAGAAAATCATCCTATTGTAATAAGAGGGAAGAACAAACCATGCGAGGTTAAAATTAACTTTATTAGGAAATTGTACCCACAAATTGTTAATAAAGTTAATATGAAAAAAACAGGACCATTCAAATCACCACGATTATATTATAGCAAAAACTGATTAGATTCTTGACATTTGTTTCACTTAGCGAGATCGTTAAGATATAACAAGCTGTCAAACTAGTCCAGTTATTTCAACAACAGACTTTCTGAAAATAACGATTCTCGTTTACATAACTATGCGCATGATGATACAGAATCGGTATTTTTAGTCATATTGTTATATTACAGAAATTCACACTCAACGATGGTCGTCAAATAACATTATGTAATACGGAATAGGGCCGTAATACTCCTAGCTGTACCTAACTGTCTTGATCCTCAATATTCTTAGATAATTATTGGAATCATACAGTGTGGAAATCACTTATGGAATAAAATTCTTCATGTCATTATTTTAGAAAATTATAAAAAATGCTGAGACACGTCAACTTTTGAATTGAGTTGTGCGTTATGTGAACATAAATGTAAATGTATGCCATAGTCGGTGTTTTTTTTTTAATGAAACACCCTGTATATTTGCATATTTTTGAACTCCTCTTGATGAACCGATTCCAACAAACTAAATAATGTATGGTCAATTATGAATTATACAGGGTGAAATTTTAAAATTAATAATTTATTACACTTGAAATATTGGTACTTTTTTAAATTAGCTAAATATGGATTTATCAAAAATAACTAATTATTAGACGTATTTGTATATTAAACAAAACCTGCTACGCCCATAAATTTTATCATAAATACCTAAAAACGCCAATAATTAGACAAAATCGGTAAATAATGTGGATTGTTTTCTATTCTGTCAGTTGTTGATTTGTTGACAGTTTATACTGAAAAAGTAAAATCTTTGTCAAACACTCTTTCCTTGTCGACATAACCATGAAATATTTAACTGAGACTCACCGAATTGAGATTTTAATGATGATCGGGTACGGGGATAACTGCAGAAGTCAAGTTGAAGTGGCAAACTTATTTAGGTAATCACAGGTATCCCGAATTGCCTAATATTTAACAAAGTACTGTGTCTAAAATTCATGCACAATTCAGAGAACTTGGACATGTCAAACCATTGAAAATAAAACCACACTTCGTTGAAGATGATGTGAAAGTGGATATTTTGTTAAGTGTCGAAGAAAATCCAACTTCAAGTACACGTCAAATTGCCCGTAAAAATAATGTTAATCATACAACTGTTCTAAGATGTCTTCATAAAGAACTTCATCCCTACAAATTAACTTTTGTACAGGAGTTAACAGAAGACGATCCAGATTGTAGAATGGTCTTCTGCGAAAGATTGATGAATAAGCTGAACAGAAATGAGATAGCTCTTGGTACCATTCTTTTTTCTGACGAATCAACATTCACATTGAATGGAGAGGTAAACCGACAGAAGTGTAGATATTGGTCAGCAAAGAATCCTAATTGGATGCGTGAGACACATACTCAGTACCCTCAAAAGGTGAACGTTTGGGCCGGTATTATAGGCGACCATATTATTGGTCCCAGCAAGACGAGGCAACACCCCATTATGCTTTAATGGTAAGAACTTATTTAGATGAAATCTTCCCCAATAAATGGATTGGACGAAGTGGTACTATTAAGTGGCCAGATAGATCGCCAGACCTTACGCCTTTAGATTTTTTCTGTGGTTATCTCAAGAACAAAGTATATGCAACACAACCAACTAGCATTGTGGACCTCAAAGACAGGATAACTACGGAAATACGGAATATTTCACCTCAAACTTTAAACAAAGTTAAGGAGAAGTTCTATAGGAGACTGTGCTATTGCCGACAACTAGGTGGAGAACATTTTGAGCATTTACTTTAATGTATTAAAATCAAATACATCAGGTATTTTATGTATGTGTTTAATAACTGTAAAAATAAAAATTTCGCTCTGTATAATTCATAATTGACCATACATTATTTAGTTTGTTGGAATCGGTTCATTAAGATGATTTCAAAAATATACAAATATACAGGGTATTTCATTAAAAAAAACATCGACTATGGCATACTTGCGTGAATCACCCTTTACATTTATGTTTACATAACGCACAACTCAATTGAAAAGTTGACGTGTCTCGGCATTTTTTATAATTTAATAAAATAATGACAAAGAATTTTATTCCATAAGTGGTTTCCACACTGTATAATTACAAAGTACGATTATATTATAATTATTAAGTATAATACATTATTTTAGGTATAGTTAACAGTTCTCCAAATATGTCGCCTAATATGCCCCCAGTTGCACATAGCTATCATCCGGATAGCATGTACGGTATGGAAGATAGAAAACCATTGCAGCCCATCGGGACTGGAAGAAAAGCGTACACTAATCAGATGGAAAATTGGAGAACAAATGATAAAACGGATAAATGGGCATTAGGAAATAATGCCGACTTCTCATTGAGAAATCAACAGATGTACCCGGACGATTTGGCGCCCATTGAATTTTCAGTGAGTATTTTCAAAATATGTTTGAAACTAATTGTGAATTTTTAATTTTTTTTTGTTCAGCGCTCTATGCCTCCTTTAGATGCTCCCCACACCTTCATAAACGGTCCGCAGTATTACAACCAACCGCAGATGAATGCTGCCATGCGACAAGATTTTATGCAAGATATATCAAAATTGGACCTTTCCACTTGGGACAACAACCCTAGGCCCATTACTGAACTCCAGGATAAGCAACACGTACGTTATTAATTCAAATAATTAACGTTATAATCTTAATATTCTAATAAATACATCACACCTTTGGAGAAACACAAACAAATATAAAAAATATTGTGGTTAAATTTCCCCACAAAATTAACAAAAAGAATAGGGAATACACCGCAAGAAACATATAAAAGATCTTTACCTTCATATAACTTAACTTATAAAAAAACATTTTTTTTAGGGGTGGAACAAGTGGAACCAGTAACCATACAAGGAACACATGAACTATAAGCGTATTTTAATTAAGCCCAAAAAACGTACGAAATTTAGCTTCTCTCTCTTTGTGATTTTTGGAATACCGAGTTTTTTGCAAGTAGAGTCTAGATCTAGTTTTTTTTTCATTTTTACTTTATTTTGTTATGGTATAAACTGATCGTATTTTGACCCAATATACAGGTCGAAACATCTGACAATTCTTTATAATAAAAAAAATAGTCTTCACGTATGTCGTTCAAACGCATTCGGTGTAAATATTTTGAAAAAAAAAATTGATTGAAGACCCTTTATTGGTAGTTATTCGCAGGATTTTTTTCTTTTATAACCGCTTATAGTTTAAAAATACTATTTTATCGAATCTGTAGCGAGAGGAGGTTTTTTTTTTCAAATTCTGAAGAAAAAGGCGGTTTCTCGGCTTCAGGCCGCGTTTCCGTCGGCTGGGAAAAAACATAGACATTAATTTTAAAAAAATATATACTAAATAATTATGTAAAATGTAGTAGTTGCGCAAATTTATTAAAAAAAAAGGTTATGAGGGATTGGCGATTAAGGGACAAGTATATACTTGTGATTCATTGTTCTCTTATCGAATATATATTTTCTTTCCTACGTGTTTAAAGTCCGGTGTTTGTTTGCCTTCATTATAGAAACAAAAAAATGTTGCGCCTGGCACGACAAACACTTTTTTGCGCGAAATTTACGCGCCCCGTTCTTGCTGAAATTGTAGGACTATTAATTATACGGATTATTATGTAATATTTGCTTGTACATGAAGACTTAAATATATCTTTATGCACTGTATTTGTCATTTTCTTTATTCCTGAATACACCAGGGACCAGAATCTTTACCGAGAAAGGAGAGAACAACTATTTTGTTTCTTGTTTACTTCCTCATTGCAGTGACGAAGACAAAATATCTGTTCACTTGGGAGCTTCTACTACCTTAATCTAGAATCCGGCCCAATAAGGGTGTGTTGTAACTCGGTAGGTTAAACCATTGTTATAGTTAACCATTGGTTAACTTCAAAAGGTTGTTGTAACACGAGAATTTAGACGTTCACCAACTGGTTAACCTTCGAAAAGTTTACTTTACCTTTACCAGATCTCGGAGAGTTAACCTATGATCAAACACGGACAATACAATTTTACTTGTTCTATCTGTTTGTCTGCTTCAATTTGACAATTTAGGTTTGCAATTGACGTTTTACAGTTATTTTTGATTTCCATTGATTATTGAAAAGATTAATGTATAAAGATATATTTATCGCGTTGAACATTTAGTGCGAATTATATTGAACAAAATGGGGAATTGGGAGAAGCGAGAGCTAATTTTCAAGAATTTACAGATGATGAAGACTTTCGAGAGTTTATCGAACTACAATGATTCCCAGAGCCTCTAGAAACTTACCCATTATATAGAGGAAATTAAAACTAATAAACTGAACTGAAATAGCTTTATTTATTATAAAAAGTTTGAAGTCAAATTATTTTACTCTCATATAATCAAAAACTTTTTTATACCCGAAGGTGTAAGGGTATGTATCTATATCTAAATATTTTGTTAGTAGATGAAATTAGCCCACTTCTTTTTATTTTTTGCTTCTTCCCATTTCACATTTCTTCTTTCTAGTATTTATCGGGCTTCCCACATATCCCTGCCTAGTCTGTTGCTTATTCTTGTTGAGTATCCGAACGAGCTTTTTTTATCTAATAATTCGGTATTGGTTCTACTTCTAGTACCTTTCTCACCTCCTCGTTTCTTATCCTATCTCTCCGTGTTATACCCTTCACTCTCCGCAAATATTTCATTTCCATTGCGTGGATTCGACTTTAGATTTCTTTGACAGGATCCAGCTTTCAGTTCCATAAAAGTACGGATTGGCCGATTAACTGTTTTATATACTGTTATTTTGGTTTTTACACTGATTTCCTTTTTTCCTATAAATGATCTTGATAATGAATGATACAGTTTTGATGCATTGATGATCCTTTCATTTATTTCAATAATTTTCATTTCCGTTTATCTTTATACCAAGGTATTTAAATACATATATGAGGTTACGTAACCCTTGATCGACATATTGTGTTACAACGCAAAAAGGCATATCTACTGAATAGGGGTTAAACGTAGTTTAACGATTAGTACAGTGACCAGTGGGTTAACCTGCTGAGCTACAACACACCCTCATAAGTCTGTAACTAGATGGTAGCTTGGGCGCTCGTATGCCCACTAGGTATACCAGAGGGACTACAAAAAGCTTTAGGGCGAAATTGAATACAAACAAAACTAAAGGGAAGGTCTGTACTTTTCAGGTACTTTACTAAGTTTCACTCTGGAAGGGTAGATGGAAAACCAGGTCTAGAGCTATCACAGTAGTGATCGTCAATCAATTGAAGGTGAAGTGCCTTTGTGGAATTCTAAAATATTACTAGGAGGTGTCCTAGAGGTATCTTAGCTGTGTTCACCACAGCAATTTGGGTAAAAAGATCACTTAGTCTAGAGTGGTGAAAAACTGTAATGAATCCCTAAATAGGCTCTAGTATGGGTGCCGGGACGTGAGGGGTTGGGTTTTAACCAACTAAGCCACGGCGCAGACTGGACGTGGGGGGAGTGTGCTGTTCGAAAAATAGCGTTAGGTATACAAGTTCTGATAGAAAAATTGGATAGTTAGTTTAAGTGTTCGATACATGGCGATAGTTCTACAAAACAACTCTGTATCTGTAGAGTAGGGAGGGTGAGTGTAGGCTCACAGCCACATGTGACCCATTGTACATCCTCCCGAGGAGTTGTCCTCCTAGGTCATCGTCCATCCCGTCCTTCCCAGGAAGGTGGACTGGTCACTAGGAGACATCTCCTTTATATCGGCAGGTGTAGGCCAAGACTCATCGAACAAACACTCTCTTATTGACGATAACTCCGGACACTCGCATAAGACATGCCTGACAGTTTCATCTTCCTGTTCACACATCCTGCTTAGTGGTGTGTCCACTAGTCCCAT
>CAJUYH010007563.1:0-17256 GCA_910591685.1 Galerucella tenella | reverse complement strand
TAGTTATCCTTCGGTAAGAGCATAATCTCAGACTCAGCTAGTATTTCATCAGAGGTCGAATTAACAAACCATCGCGTACCAAATATATTCATCGACTTGGAAAATATGTCGTTGTAGATAAAACCAGTGTAAAACGAAAACAAACCCATGAGGAGGATAATGTATCTACCTCCGAAGAAAATGGCAAAAATCTCGCTTTTATTTTTCTGCGCCATGAATTTTTTCTCCGACAACACCATCCACAAACCGAAGAGGAACATGATAAGAGCGTGCCCGACGTCCCCGAACATCACGGCGAACAAAAACGGAAACGTGATGATGGTATAAAGAGCTGAAACGTTGTAAACATATAATTCGTTCGTTTGTTTATCATAATTGTAATTTACCTGGATTTGCTTCTCTGTAAGTGGCAACACCGTAAGAGTCGATTAAATTTTGGAAACCTCTGGTGAATTTGTTGGTTCTGTTAAAGGTCGGTGGAGGCTCGTTGGCATTGATAACGTTCAAAAACGATGGGATGGAACTACCACTAGCTTTCTGTAAAAAAATGAATAACTAGTCGCGGAGCGAATTTATTGGTCAAAACTTACCGATCCGTCAGCTAAAGCCTGTTGAACGGCTTGTATGTCATTGCTGGGTACCCAACATTCACCGATCAAACATTTTTTGGTGACGTCCATATTGAAGAAATTCAAAGTGTGGTAGATAGCTTTCATTTTGCATACCATGATGCTCCAATTTTGTAGTTCCTTAGCTACGCTAACCAACACTCTTTGACGATGATCTCTAGTTTGGTTCAGAACCTAAAAAATTGTTACATATTGCGAAAAGTCTATTCGAGCCATGCGATTTATTTACACAAGTGCAACAAGGAAAATATGAGAAAAATTACTTGAAAAAGAGAGAAGAATCATTGTGCGCAGTCAGATGTTGCCAAATGTATTTATCTGTAAAAGTTATTCCCAATTTTTGTTGGCAACAATGTTAAATACCAATAATAGACAGCCTAAGTGCTTACGTCACAACTGTGGGTGGAGCCTGGGCTGGTTCCAAACAAACTCTCTTTCTATGTAAAAGTCCCATAAGGAATTTTTTATTCAGTGTTTTCAACGTTATAAAGGCAAAATAAGACATCTAGTTTCCATATTGTGTTAGAGGAACGTGCCTTTTAATTGTTTTTGTATATGTTTTTGCCAAGGTGAGTTAATTCAATTACTAAATTAAGTTGAAAACTTTTGGAGGTTATGTTGGATATTTTATTTTATTTGAAACCATCTAAACTGTATTCTGTATTCTTAATTTCTATGTTCTATTATTTTGAGATGGCTTCAAAACATGTCTTAAAGCTCTCTTTGTCCACAAAATGGCAATCACAAACTCTCGCAAACTGAGTGGATTGTTTATCTTAAAAAAAAAAAAAATTCGGGCAGCACCGATCGGAATGCGGTTAAAAATTATTTGTAAAAAAGTTACCTAGTTTTCATTTGTCCAAAATCAGAAATTGCATTGCTGCAGCCAAAAATGCATTCGAAAAATGCATTTTTTGAGACGCCCTTCGGACAACTTAATAACTTTGTAAGAAAGAGTCAGAACTGGCCCAGAATGGGTACTCGGTGGGTTTTCGAGGTCGCTGATCACGATTATGATGTTCAAATTGACACCCTGACCACCTGGGGCTCAGGAACGCCGACGAACGTCATCTCCGTGGAACACTCCCAGAATTCGTGCGGGGAAGGAAAAACACTTGGCGCCCGGGGGTTTTTTGGGTCGCTGAATTCAAATATGGCATCGGCGAACACCCCCGCACACCTGGTGCGCCCCAACCTGGACGTAGACGTCCTCTCCGAGAATTTTCCTGACAAGAGTGTCAAAAACAACCCAAAAGTCATTGTGGGGGAGTTTTATGGGTCGCTAAAGCAGAATTTGACGTTGAAAACGATCCCCCGAGCACCTGGTGCACTGCAACCTGGACCTGAACTTCTTCTCCTAGGCTTTTCCAGACACATTCGAAAAAGACGAACCGAAAATCGTTAAGGGGGGTTTTTTGTGTCGCTATACCTATAATTTCTTTAAAAATGTTTTTTGTATGTAACTAAAATGACTATTAAAATTTAAGTGATAATAAATCATAAAACAGTAGAAATTATCCAAAAACTTATCACCAAAACATAACCAACATAACCTCAAAAAGTTTTCAACTTAATTTAGTAATCGAATTAACTCACCTTGGCAAAAACCTATACAAAATCACTTAGGGCGAGTTGTATCAAACACCTAAACTCGGTTTAATGATAACTGATGTTTAGACTGTATTTATTAACAACATTCACATCAGTCTAAATACCAGTCATCATTAAACCGAGTTTAGATGTTTGATACAACGTTCCTCTAACACAATATGGAAACTAGATGTCTTATTTTGCCTTTATAACGTTGAAAACGCTAAATAAAAAATTCTTTATGGGACTTTTACATAGAAAGAGAGTTTGTTTGGAACCGTAATAGGCTCCGCCCACAGTTGTGACGTCAGACTTAGGCTGTTTATTGTTAAATCGAAGGCACTGTATAGATTTTATTTATTGCAGATTGTAATTTGTCCATTTATTTTCTTGAACTATATTATTTTATTCTTATCTGTGCTGATCTCACTTATTTCTCAAAAGTCAATAATATTACCAATCTCGAATTTCTCCCAATAAATACGGCGTTATCCCGTATTAAAAGTTAAATGCAAAATAAGATAATTATTCTTTAGAAAGTACCAAAAATTTTAAACTGGCAACGCTGCTTTCATAACAGTGTAAATCGTATGGCTCAAATAAACTTTTCGCGATCCGTATATTCTGTTATAAAACTTTCCGTCTCCACCCCGTATAACCACGATTACAATTAACGTCAGTTACAAAGCGGATGGTTATTCTCTCAACTATCAACTATTCTCATAGTTAATAATAATAGTGTATAATTTCGGCATTCATAAATATATAAAAGATGTTTTAAAGGCCGTAAATCTTTTTACATAAACAAATTATTATTATTGAACTATTGAGTCATTATAGACCAAAAAAAATGTTTATTTTCTCCTGACAAGCTTGTATAACGGTAAATATCAGGTAAAATAAACAATGGACCTTTAAAAATAGAATGTCGATATAAATTAGTTAATTCTTACGAAAAATATATCGTTCTACGGGGGGATATGATTTATTATCTCAAAAATACAAGGTGGCATACGTACGATTTTATAAAAAGACATTAAGGGGCATCTACCAAATTCGACCTTGCACAATTATGCTTTGTATATTTTTTTGTTTCCCTACGTCCTCACGTTTAAGTTCACATAACGAAAATTTTATTAGAAATATGAAAGCTCCGCAACATGTAGGTAGCCAAGCGGTCCAAGCGGATTTTGGTTCACGTACTACTCTATAAGCTTCGTCAGTACTGAACTGGGAGACCGGCGAGCGTTGTATCAACAATGGAACGGCACGCGACTACCGAAGCAGAGAGACAATGTCAGTCATAGAAGGATAGAAAAGCGAGAGATGGATTTTTATCCGATATTTTAGTGGTAGCAACCGAATTTCAATAAGGAATTGTACGGTCATAAGTAATTTGAGGATTCTGAGATTTTTATATAGTATTCATAAAGCTTCAAATTAGACTTCTTATCAACTAGTTTTTCCATTTAATCCATATTTAATTCTTTACAAGGGCTCAAACTTTGCTTAATATGTGTGATTACCTCATGATTCGTATTTTTTTCAACAAAATTTGGTTAGCATTTCAAAGTTTTTATTCGACGAGAACTCTAAGTTCAACATTAATCTACATGATATATTTTTTTCTCAATTTTCAATACATCCATTACCTCAAAATTCTTTGCCAAAAATATTTCGATATTTTGTCAAATCGCTGCCGATAGATTCCCCTTAAGGATGCAATAGACACTTTATGCAGATTCCTACCATCAGTAGTAATAATTTCAAATCTGGGCTCCCCTTTTTCAAGGATTTTAGCGGGGCCCGTGATATGAATGAAAAAATCGTTTATATCATTTTATAAATACGGGGCTGTCGCCTTGGGGGGGTCTACAGTGCCTCCAAAACTCACCAAATTAAGATCCTCAAGACGAGTACGAACTCCCTTAAGCATATCATTCCTTTCGATTAAAGTGCTTGGACATGGGTATAAAGAAGCGTGGAATCCCGCGCAAACCTTCTTTATTCTCGTTTTCAACTGCTCACCTTGGAAAAAAGCTGCGAATACAGTCTTGTGGTATTGAATACCCTAAAAAATTAATTCAAATTAAAAAAAATGAGTTAGAAATCGAAATAAAACTTGCCGTGGTTGGATCCTCCATTGGTTTTTCAATTTCCGCTTGTCTAATGAAAACGTTACCCCTGGAAATACGCCACAACATTCTTTCGAAAGCCGGGACTCTTTCTCTGTTGATAACTCCAGCTACGAACCCCAATCTACCTCTAATAGACGCGTTATGATCTTCGGCGGGTATCAGTGACTTGTGAACCGAGTCTGATAAACCGTTCGCTTCATCTTGCTCGTTAAAAAACGCCTGGGTTTTTTCAAGGACGTGCTTCAGTTCTGTCAGTTCGAGATAGTTTGATTTCAAATTTACCGCGCTTTCTGATAGTTCTTTGATGTCTCCTTCGGTTTTTTCGAGGTGAGCCTGTAAATTTTCGGTTGAATTTTGTTTAATTCCTAATAAAATTATTATTTTTACCTCTAAATCAATTATTTCGCGAGGATTAGGAGCTTTTGGTAGTTCGCCGACGTCGGGGATTTTTACTTCGTCTTTTCTTACTTCCGTTTCGATGTATCTCAATTTTCTTTCCATTTCATCGCATCGTCGTACTTCTTGTACGAATTTTCTTTGAAACGCGTTAACTTCTTCGTTTAACTAAGAAAAAAATTGATGAAAAAGAAGAATTTATATTATTTTTCAACTCACATCTCTGAATTGTACACATCCAGTTTCTCCCAGTTCTGAAATTGAATAATAAGCTGCTTCTGGCTGGATAAAGAGTTGGGCCAGGGCCATCTCTTCGCTTCTAAACATCGCCCCCATGTTGAGGAGGATCTATCTGGAAAAAAGAAGAACAATGGAAATATTAGCATAGATAGACTTCGTTTCACATACGAAGAACCCACTTTGAGGTTATATGATGAAACATGTCTGATATGCAACATTTTGTCGGTTAAATGGATATTTTTTCGATGTTATATGACAAATACGTGTCATTTTCAACATTTTGTCGGTTAAATAGATGATTATAGAGGGAATATGACAAAATATGTCTCATTTTCAACATTTTGTCGGTTAAATAGATATTTTTGTGAGGTATTATGACACAACATGTCTAATTTGCAACATTTTGTCGGTTGAATAGATATTTTTTTGAGGTTATATGACAAAACATGTCTAATTTGCAACATTTTGTCGGTTAAATAGATATTTTTTTGATATTATATGACAAAACACGTCTCATTTTCAACATTTTCTCATTAATTTAGTTTAAAAAGTTGTCTGGTATGAAATCAGGGCTGTGTAGTAAACAGGTTTTCACGTATTCCTAGGATAAAAAGGTGGATTTTTGAGGTTATATGCATAAATTTCATCACAGAGGAAGATAAGGACATAAAATGCTAAACATCGCCCCCATGTTTAGGAAGGTTTATCTATCTGGAAAAAAGAAGAACAATAGAAATATAGATAGACTCGGTTTCACATAAGAAGAACCCACTTTGAGGTTATATGATAAAACATATCTAATATGCAACATTTTATCGGTTAATTGGATATTTTTTCGATGTTATATGACGAAACACGTGTTATTTTCAACATTTTGTCGGTTAAATAGATATTTTTTCTATGTTATATGACGAAACACGTGTCATTTTCAACATGTCGGTAAAATAGAAGGTCATAGAGGGAATAAGACAAAACCCGCCACATTTTCTAAATTTTTTTTGTTAAATAGATATTTTTTGAGGATATATGGCAAAATATCTCTCATTTTCTCGGTGAAATGAGTTTTTTGGGGTTATATGAGAGAGAAAGCTCACAGAATACGACCTATTCGTGAATTTATTGTAAAAAATGGTCTGGCAAACTTGCCGTAAAAGATATTGTGCGAACTTAAAGTTGTCGGCTCTTTGTTCGACTGTAATTCGATACGATACCGTCATAGTCCGCAATATAACTTAAAGGGGATATACGATTAGATAGCTGCATTGAAAATATTACGTCCACTACACCAAATCAGGGCTATGTAAGCATAGATAGACATAGTTTAACATAAAATGAACCCACTAGAGTCCAGAAGTTGTATCCGTATGCGCGAAGAAACAGCAAAGGCCTTAGGCTAGACTTCTAGTGGGTTTATCTAAAAGTCTAAAAGATTATATGAGTATAAGAAAAATCAGAAAAGTTATCTTGGATTTTATAAAAGATCATTGTTCAATTTTACCGCTATCTTAATCCAGGATAGAGATAAAAAAAATTTATTGCTGTAAATAAATCAATTTATAACAAATTTTGATTATTTAATTTTAATAATAAATTAAATATAGTATGTTCATCCTGCTTATATCTACTTTTCAATCATTCATGTTAGTCACTTCATTATACGTATGAACAGACTATAATTTGCCATAAAATTCTCGAGATTCAGTTACTAGCAATGAAGGAATTGTTGATTGTTTATGTGAAGATTTAATTGACATTGATAAAACTTTTACTTTTGGCAATAAGTACAAGGTAAGTGTGTTTCTTGGCCAATTAATAACAAGTTCTTGAACGTTATGCTTGTATTAACGTTTAAATTATTAAATACAGAAATGAAAAATATGTTTATTCAAATGAAAGAAGATTTAAATGAACAAATGACTGTAAATAACAAATAATAGTAATAATGATAACTGAATTTAAATTAGATATAAATACCTAATTAGTGCACTATTCTTGGAATTACACAATACACAGTGTAGCGAGAATAGTATTATAATTGTCAATAAATTGAAATAGATACAATTAAGTTTACTTTTTCACGGTCGCAAAACAACTGAACTGAACGAGAAAATATTTCGGAATTTCACATGTTGATGATACACGTAACGTAGTTTTATATACACATGACATTGCGGTTCTACAAATATATGTTATCTGTAAAAATAATAACCCAACTCGTGAACTTAGTTTACAAACAAAAATTGTATCATTGTATCGCTATTTATACAGGGTGTCCCACGATGAGTTAAAACTATATCTGATAGTAAAATCATGAAAATTTCTACGTTTGGGTTTTCGGATACGATCTTCCGACTTCCAGTTCTACCGGAAGTCGACTGCAACTTTGTTATTTTGAATGGAACACCCTGTATATTAGTACATTTTTGAAATCTACGTAAAATTTTAGTATAGTTTTGTCTGAAAACTTTTTTCGAAAAATGCATATTTTTCGAGTTATTGATTTTTTTGTAAAAAATTTGACCGTTGCAGACCCTTGTAACTTATTTTTTTACGAGGATACCCTTAAAGATATGAAAATGGTTTCTGTTCGGTTGCTTTTAGCAAGGTCAGACGTATTTGAATCTATGTTGAAATTTTTTTCATTTTATACAGGGTGTGTATAGAAAGTGTTCAAAGTTTAACTTCATAAATATAAGATTTCTTAATTTTTTTAAATAGAACCACCCGGTTTTTTCCATTTTAATGCATTCAGGGGTAAAAAATAAGGCAAATTCATGTATACTTTCCTATACCTAAGCCTTACCGTTATCCAGATATTGAATGTTTTCTGTAAATTTTGAGAGATGCAGGTGTAGTCTAAATTTTCTTTTGACCCGTTGATACAGGTACTAAGAAATAAAAAAGATTACGTAAATTTTCTTTTAAGACATGGGTGGTTCTATTTGAAAAAATAAAGAAATTTGATATCTATGAAGTTAAACTTTGAACACTTTTTATACACACCCTGTACAAAATGAAAAATTTTTCAACACAGATTCAATTAGGTCTGACCTTGCTAAAAGCAACTGAACAGAAACCATTTTCATATCTTTAAGGGTATCCTCTTAAAAAAATAATTTGTAAGGGTCTGCATATTTGTAATCTCACATTTTGGTAGCCTCTGTGTCCTATGATTGGATACATGGTTAGTGACCTTTGGAGAGCGCTTTTGAATATACACTGTATTATCTCAGACTCTTTAGAAAATCTTTCTGCGTATCTATTGCAATCTTAATTACTTATAAGAAAATATATTACATCATAGGTGAGTTTATCAAATCAACGGTTATAAAAAAACCCATGAAAGCAATTATATTTTTGTGGGTATATTTTATTTAAAATGTGCCTTTATAGATATATCGTTTACAAATCACCATAAATTCCTTGATAAATTTGACCTTTAATGTTAATTTAACTACTTATTTTTGAACTGGTCTAATCACATGGCTATATTCTGTTGCTAAATCTGGCAACTGCGCTTGTCAAGATTGCGAAAATTTAAAAACTTTATAAATCCATTGTTTGTAAAGTGCCCCCCTAAAGCACTGGAAGTGCCGCCTTCTAAAAATCCCCTCAGCTGGAGTCCAATACTTATATTCTAAATATCAACTTAACTCATTTATTTATGGACCCCACAATTTTTTTTTCGCCCGATTTTATTATACTTAACCGATATTTAAAAAAGAAAAACCAGCAACGTCATTCCTCTTTTATGTAGCTGTGAGCCACTGTCCACTTTACAAATCTAGTTCATTTCACATCTGTGACAATATATACACATAGATTCAAAAGTTTTGCATCACCTTCTTCGGATGCGAAGGAATTTTTTTGCGCTAACAATTTTTTGTTGGCTTGTTTATCAATGTTTACCATTTCAATATGTTCCATATTTTTTGCAATATACAGATGTTTACAGTTTTTTTTTGTAAAATAACATTTTTAGTGCGATCATTTTAACATTCAAGGCATTTGATTTTTACGATTTTTCGTCAAGTCATAAGTGAGATTGACCGTGCAAGAATAGTGGCTTTAGTTGAAGAAGATCAGTCTCAAAGGTTCGTGGCAAACAGAGTTGGCGTTTGGCAAAGTGATGTGTCTCGTGTATGGAACCGGTATCTCCAGACCAATTCTCTTCGTGATAGACCTAGAAGCGGTAGAAAGCGTGTTACTAATCAGCGGCAGAACCGCTATATCCACTTAACTATCCGAAGAAACCCGACCATGGCAATACCAGCACTCCAAAGAGATATGTGACATGCGTTGGGAGTTCAAGTATCGATCTCGACATTACGAAGACGAATACTTGCGACAGGTTTGAGGTGTCGCCGACCAATAAGAGTGCCCAGACTACAACCTGAGCACAGAGTTCGCCGACTACAGTGGGCTCAAGAACACGCGGTCTTGCCTGAAGAATTTTGGAATTCGGTGTTTTTTTCCGACGAGATAAGGATTTGTTTGGTACAAGATAGCCATCGCATACGTGTGTGACGGGATCCAACGAGAGTTGCTCAGCTTGCCCATGCTCGCCCTTCAGAGGAGGAAGTGCTATGTTTTGGGCTGGTATCATGTTAAATGATCGCACAGAATTAATTCATGTGGAGGGAACGATGACTGGTGATAGGTATCTCAGAGAGATTCTACATCCTCACGTGAGACTATGGCGCGCAGCTGTTGGCAATTCCTTCGTTTTTATGGACGATAACGCTCGACCTCATCGGACCAGAGCTGTAAATGAGTATCTTAAAACTGAAGGGATCAATCGTTTGAACTGGCCTGTCCTACCTCCTGACATGAATCCCATAGAACATGCTTGGGACATGCTTGCCAGGGCAGTGGCAGCACGCAGAAATCCACCCAGGAGTGTACAAGAGCTTGTTCATGCGGCCCAAGAAGAATGGCGAAATATTCCTCAACAGAATATCAATAATTTGGTAAACAGCATGTGCAGGCGACTTCAAGCTTGCATAAATTCTAGAGGTGGAAATACTCTTTATTAAAAGTTCTCATGCAGGTTCTCACTTAACCTTTCCTTTAAAAAGAATCAATTTCTAAGAATACTTTTTATGTTTGAAGCGAGTTTATTATTGGATAATAAAAATGTTTGACAAATATACACGTTTTTTTATTGAAACTAATTATTTGATTAATCTCTGATCCATTTATAATGAACACTTTTTTTTTCGGAGATTTAGGGTGATGCAAAACTTTTGAATCTATGTGTATTTGAAAAGTTATGTTATTTTCACACATGACACAAAACTCATTGCCCCTTTCAAGTGAGAACTAACTGAAAAACCCTGTATATAACTTTTTAAACCCAAAACCCACCTTGCTACGCCTATGACTGCGTCCAAACCCAACGCAGGAAATACTAATTATTATCAACTAAATGTTGTAGATCATGTGGCTTTTATCAAATTAATAAGCAATTTTTTTTAATATGGAAACTTACTTAAAATATTGTTTTTAAATATCCATATATAGTTGGTATAAAATTGAATACGAAAAGAGGTTTCAATTAATAAGATACTTGAAGTTATGGATCTCAACCCCAATTTTGCAAAATTAAGCATTTATAACAGATGATACCTTAAAGTACGAAAAGTTTTTAATTTAAAAAAATGGAATAATCTGTACTTTTTGCTGTCAAAAAAAAATCTGTATAAATAGTTTCTGAGATACAGCGTGTTACCACTCTTAAAGAGACACCCGGCACACGATATATTGGGCGTAAATTTAACTCGTGACTTTAGAAGCCATTTTAAATCTACTGATAATTATAAGGTAAAAAATGCAGATATCATGTGACAATTAAATAAATTTGAATTAAAAAAGATGTACCTATAATTAATTTAAAATTTTATATAAAAGTTAACTTAAAAAAAAACATCGCACGTGACCTTTTAAAACACTAAAAATATTTAAACTACGATATAGATTATAAAATAATGTACAAAGTCATACAGTAAAAGTATAAAAAAAACCTATTGACGAAAGAAGAGGTAAATAAAAGAACTCACCTGTAAAAATTTAAAAAAAAGGGAACCGAGCTCAGTGTTTTTAAAATCACACCACACCTATCACAAGCTTATATTATAAATGAACCGAGTATATTGTAGTAAGTCACATGATTTTCCAAACTCGACGCTGAAGTCTGTATACTTAAGACGAGGTTAGACGAATTAAAACAATTGTTTGATAAGCTGATTGTGGCTTGAACGTATTTTGATTCACGCAAAATCTTTTATGGATTTTTTTTATTATCAGTAATTTATTGTATCTATAAAAATCGTCGTTAATATTGTTCAAGTCCTTCTCGATGACATTCCATGTTTTAAATAATGTACAAGGTGTTCCGAAAGTTCGTAACAAATACTGAATAGTAGTTTATATACTGGGTGTCTCATTATATTTTGACTGTTTTCAAGAGCTTATATCTTCGAAACGGTTCTAGATAATAAGATGCGGTTTCCACAGTTAGGTTTGAAATTACCGTGAATTTTGTTGTGAGACATTTATATAAATGGCGTACTTCCGGTTTTTTACCCGCTAGAACAGTGGCATATTTTCAGAATACAGTAGATGTAATTTTTTAAATGGGACACCCTGTATATTTAGCAATTTCTTGAAAGACGCATATTTTTACTTTTTATCGGTACCTTAAAGTTTAAAATCAGTGCACAGAAAGCGAAGTTAGATAACTTTAACTGGGATACTGTAATGATTCAGATATCTTATTAATAAATAATAATATCAAGGAGGCCTTAATATGTCACATCACAAAAATATTGCGATCATTGACAGAACGTCACATTGTGTTAGAACCAGTTAGAACAAGATGGTTTTGAACCAAAATGTTTACTTTCAACAAGACGGGAATCCACCCCATTATTCCAGAGAGAATCTGTTTGGAAATTTGGAAATAATTGGATTGGTAGGACTGGTCCAATAGAATGGCCTCCGAATTCCCCAGACCTGATTGTTCCAGATTTTTTTGTATGGGGATTTGTGAAAGATAGAGTCTACAACCCGATGCCTGCTACTATTGAGGAATAAAAAAATAACATACGGCAGGTAATGGAAAATATTCCTCTTGAAATGCTGACAGCAGCATTTGACAACTTGGTTCGATTCCGCAAATGTATAGACCAAGAAGGAAGATACATCGAACATTTGTTTTAGAGTGCCCTAAAACATGTTCCTATTTGTTTTTTACAGTTCACTAATAAAATCTAAATCATTACAGTGTCCTAGTTAAAGTTATCTAACTTCGCTTTCTGTGCACTGATTTTAAACTTTAAAGTACCGTTATAAAGTAAAACTATGCGTCTTTCAATAAATTGCTAAATATACAGGGTGTCCCATTTAACTGTTATCACACTAATGTTATGGTTGCCACTAAATGTAATGCTGTCGCTACTAACAATAAGAACGAATTTTAAAAATAATGTGATAAATCGAACAATTGAAACCTTTAATAAATAACTAGGTACGTAATAAGTGCCGCCCTAGATGTTCGAAATGTCGTCCATCATTTTCAATGCATGAAATCAATCGCTGACGGGTAGAGAAAACAGCAGCTTCAATTTCTGCCTTTGAAATACTTCGTATTGTCTGTCGTATCTTTTCAACCATGTCAGCTCTTGTTGCGGGTCTATCGGCATAAACGAGATCTTTAACTCGCCCCCACAAATAAAAATCTGAACAAGTTAGGTCTGGAGATCTCGGTGGCCAAATAAATGAACTTACAAATATCGGTTTTCATTGATATTTGATGCTTTTCATTTACTAACTGATCGCTTGAAAACAAATATAACATTCTCAGCGACGCGCCAAATATTTTCGGCGCTGTCGTGCGGAATCATGATAGGCGCCTTTCACCAATATTATAATATTCTCTCATAGTTCACTGTCGAACTTTTTGATAAAAACTCTTTAGTACTAATGACCATATATGTCTATATTTATTTGTGACAATCGAAAAATACACAAAAAATATTAATAGAATATGAAACAACAGTAACAAAACAAAAACAGTATCAAAGATACAAACTATTGAAAAAAAAATAGAAATAAAATAGCGATTGTTTTAAGACAGATAATACATAATAATATGATCATGATACATGATGAAGAGGATTTACAAAAATTGGACTTTTCTAGCTTTACTTTTTGCAAATTCGTTTACAAGGTCTTCCATTTCAAGTTGCTTTAAAAAGTCAGATTCTATAGAAATAATAGCAAGATTTTCCAACCGCTCTTGGCCCATTCTAGATCCCCCACTCCTCGGAAATAGGAGTAGAAATATTTCACCGGCGGTCGGTATTGGTGGATAGATAATACAATTGTGCGGCGCCTTTAAGGCCTTGGCGCCGTCGTGCGCCGCACGACCTTGCCCATATGGACGGCGCGTCCCTGAACATTCTTATTCATTGAAAAATTGTAGCATAACTTACTTCACCAGCCTTCTAGATGTTGGAAGATCAATTCCCGCCATTTACCTGTTTCTTACGATATCTCAGGATAGGAAAGAGATATCGCCTTGCGGTTTGCAGTGTTTTATTACTAATTTAGTCTACTTTTTAAAGATCTACTTCAATTTGTATGCTTCCATTTAAAATTGTTACGAGAAAACCCAATATTAAGAAAAAATAAAACAGCGCCCTCTAGCATTTATGTTATTATTCAGATTGCTTCATATTTACAAATTTTCGATTGTTCAACAAAAGCTCTTTCAAACAACATCAAGTTTATTAAAATCGGACAAGCAGAACCCGAATTACAGGCGTTTTTTCGTAACAAGGTTTCCACTCTCCCCCACCCCTTATTTGGAGAGATAGACCTAAACTTGTAAAATTAAAAACATGCAGAATTTATCGAGAAATTTGATTATAATTTTTAATATGCTCCTTAATTGAGTAAATTTTGGAAAATTTTGCATTTTAAAATTTTAACTGTCAAATACGGTGGACCTACAATTCTGAAAATAGTTTCCAGGCGTTTCTCGATGCCACTTTTGTTAAAATATTAAAAAACATGGAAAACCTAAAATATTATCATGTGTTTCATGTGCCTCTAAACTAAAGTGTATTTAGAAATTTTACACACCAAATTAAAGAGCTTGTTTTGTGAAGGTTTCAAATATATATATATTTTTAATAATTTTAAAATGAGTTACCTTAGAGTTATTCAAAAAAATTTATGAGAAAGTTGACCATTTTTATTCCTTCTAATCTCCGAAAAAATACAATAATAGACACTATCATAGAAATATTTATTTTACTTCTATTAATTAACTTCCTCCCACATATCAAAAAATTCACTTTAATTATTTTTTTACCGGAAAACCACATTATTCAAATGTTCATGAAACATTGGTATACAATTTTATTATTGTACAAACAAGCTATGAATATTATTTACCAGACCTGAACAATTATAAAACCTTGAAATACTTTTGTGAAAAAAAATTAACAGAGAAAACACGATCGCCCCTCGTAAGTTGATATCACAGGGCTTGCAGGAAATAAATTATTCATAAAAAAGTAGGCCTTGAAACGAGGTTCTTTATAGGTTTTGTTTATCGCGTTTATTAGAAAATCATTTTCCTCGCCAGGTTCGAAGTCCAAATTGTACTCGTTCCATTTTTTTGCATTTTTGTTATTTTCATTTTCTAGCCTCGTATCTCAGTTATCTTTAGCCAATTTTAGATGGACATCCTGTATAACTGACTGCCAAAATTTTATTGAGATCATTAGTCGCATTAAAGTTAAATCCTGTCTAAAAAATTTTTTTTGTGACATCCTGTATACACGACTTTTTCCGATTAATTTTCTATACCACTATAATTTTTTCAATTAAAAGTTAAAGCTATGTCATCTTTTTTATTAAGGTCGTTGTATTTTTATCCAAATCAATAACAGCTGTGGCAAATATAAAGTTCATGAACTATCGATTTTTTTTTGTCAAATTCGTTTTTAACAATAGTTCCATTAAACAAAATGCAAACGCGACATTCTCACCTCTATTTTTTTATTGCAAATGAATCAAATTTTGTGCTTGGAATTTTAAATATTTGTGGTCATATTTACCTAACTTCCGCTAGCTACTTTTATTTATTATTTTAGTGTCCATTGTTATATTTATATAGCAGTTGACCTTTTAAGGTTGTCAGGGATCTGAAAATATTCGATATTTTTTATTATCCCCTAATCAAGCAATTTTTATGTATATGTATATAAATAAACTTACTCCAATTAAAATTATGATTACCTATATAAAAAATTTAAATTAGTCACGTGAAAAAAGAATGCAAATAGTGTAATCATATTCAATGGTAAACATTACAATTTTAACTAACCTGACAACTATCTGTATCTGTTGTCTGGACGGACAACAAAAAATTACTATAAATAAATATTTTGTCTGAAACACTCACCTGTTTTTGCACTCCTATTTATAAATAAACACAAATTCTCTATAACATAGTCGCAATTACTTTTAAAATAATAGCGTTCACACAAAGCTGCTTATATTTGATAAGAAACTAAAATACTATCGAAAACACTCACCTTTTCATTATTGGAACGGTCGATTTCGGATACCTAACTCCTTTGAAGAGTTGTTTTGTCCTTTATCGTAATTTTATTATATAATTTTTACTGTGGAACTGCAAGGCTAGTCGTAAAGGTATTTATATATCTCAATAAAATATATATCTGGAATAT
This sequence comes from Galerucella tenella, assembly GCA_910591685.1. Classification (NCBI taxonomy): domain Eukaryota; kingdom Metazoa; phylum Arthropoda; class Insecta; order Coleoptera; family Chrysomelidae; genus Galerucella; species Galerucella tenella. The sequence continues at coordinate 1,497 of CAJUYH010007563.1, read as the reverse complement.
ATTCCTATAATATACAGTGTGAAGAGATTATATTCTATCTATTGAGCAAATTTAATAGACATCTTACTGTTTCCCCCTCGTAACATAGATGGTTGTTTTAGCTGTATACTTATAATTAAAAGGCTTCAAGTTAATTAAAAAAGAAGACGAGACCGTAAACGTCACACTGCCACAGTTTGTGACAGTTTAATGTCAAAGTTGTTTGGTTAAAACCAGGTGTTAAAACTGAAAAATTTTGAAATTGAAAATGAGTTTGCTTGCTGAAGTTTTGTCTTCGGCAGAAAAGATAGAAATAGACGATATTATTTCAAAAGTTCCAAAATTAAACTTGTCCATAGAGAAGTTAAGAAGTGAGGTAGTGGAATACACCGAGAACGTTTATATCAAATATAGTGGACGCCCTAAAGAAAACCGAAAATTACTTCGATCAGCTCAAAATCTCGAAGATGAAATCCGTACGTTACAAACACATGCAGAAAATGTAACGAAAAAACAGCTTTTAAAATCCAGTAAAGAACTTGGTGAGCATGTTGATACTTTGAACACAATCGACTTTAGTTTACAGTTGGTATTGATACTTTGTAATATTAACGAAAAACTAATAGAATGTACAACCTTGCGAAAAAGTAAACAGTATTTGAAATGCAAGCAGTTAATTAGCAATTTGGAAGAAACATTAGATGAAATTCCACAAGATGAAGAATTGGCGATTTCAAAGGAACTACGAAATATTGTTGATGAGAGGAAAATTCTGCTAGAAATGGAAGTTGAAAATGTGTTTGAGAAAAAAATTATCATGGAAAAAGATAGTATCAAAATAATGTCTGCAGATGATTCGTTTGAACAAGCGCTTTTAGCAATGTTCCATAATGCTTCTGTTTTATACGCTTTAAGTAATTTTTCAAAATGTTTATGGAATAATTTCTTTGTGCCTATTGTAGACAATACTGTTACTGTAAGTATTGAACAAAATGACAATTTTTCCCAAATTAAATTAGAAATTATAGATTCTACTAAAAAATCTGCTTACAACGAGGTATTTTCCAATTTAAAAACAGTCTTAGAATTTCTTGAACACTTTAATTTCCCACTAAGCCCCACTCTAACAACTTTAGAGTACATTGGTAGTGAAATTAGAGATAACCTATCAGAACTACTTATTAAACATTGCTTACAAGATACCATTCCTTCTACCGTAGAAGGTTTAAAAAATTACAATGTAGTCATTGAAGAAACTAATAAATTAGAAAATACTTTAAGACAGTATAAAATGTTTGCAGAAAGCACGACATCTCTTCTAGAATACGCTAATAACATTGACATTTTGTTCATCAATAAAAAATGTAGAGAATATACTGTAGGGTCCCAACAGATCATGAAAAAAAATTTACACGAGTTCATAGAAGTCGGTATACCTTTTAATCCGGATAAACCACTCGGCGTTGAAGTTGATCAATTTTTACAGTGTTCAGTTTCCAAAAATACCTTGGAATTGTT